>ML333171.1:85018-95497 GCA_005239505.1 Nicotiana paniculata | reverse complement strand
TTCATCATATTCTCCAATTGGATCTTCTAAACAATCTTGGCAATCGCAATCGAGATCCCAAGGGCAGTGTCCCGTAAAGGGGCATTTGTACCACCAAACTCTTTTTCCTTCTTTGTCGAAATGTTGACACCAGTCATGTTCTTCCATGATGGTTTGTATATTTCAGAAAAGTTCTCTTTCAGGGTCAGGGTGAGGATATTTGTCTTTGGGTTGAATCATTTGGCAAGAAAAGATGGTTTTATTTGGTTTTTTGAGATGGGAATGGTCAAAACTTATGGAAACGGTTTTATCATTTCTTTTGGTAAAACTTGGCTCACCAAATTATAGAGGTTCTTCTGGTTCCCTTAATTTTTCATAATTTGTGATCCATGAGTCGGGAAGAATTTTGACAAGCTCATCTTTAGAAATTTGTCTGGGTATTTGGGTGCACATGGTGTTTCCTTTGGTAGCATCAATATTCAAGAGTAAAGCATTTTCTCCTCCGGGAAGGCATAGATCCATGGCATGATTTTGGACCCGCCACGCCATTTGGTGATGAAGAGTGGCTTGGATAGAATCTTTGGCTTGTGGGGCACCTTGAATTTGGACTTGGATTTTTAGTGCTTCAGTTAAGTATGGATCAAAAAGGGACATGTTGAAATTTGGAAAAATAGTTATGAAGACAGTCCCTGCATTTAAGGTAACTTCTGCAGTACCCAAATTTGCATGTTGGTACTCCAAGTATCTTGTATCTAGAAGAGAAAGCCAGGCAACAACAGGTTGACCTTTTCTTCCATGACAAGTGAGAGCAATTCGGATAGCACCAAAATGGATATGGGTGAAACCATGATCTCTCCATTGTCTGGGAAAATCATCTAGAATTTGGAGGGTAATAAACTGTTCCTCTCGAGTAGCAAGAATAGGATGTTGGTCAAGTTTTGAGGCAGCAATATATTTTTTGACTCCTTTTGGTTTGTGTTGGAAAAAGGAACGGATTTGGGTCCATGGTGCAAATGACTTTTTGGCAAAAGCTGAGTAAGGGTTTATCAGAGGCAGTTCAGTGGAAGATACTTTCTGTTCATCGGGTAGGATATCAACTTCATAGAGATAATCATATTTTTTGGACAAGGTTTTATATAGAGTAGGAGACATATTCATTTTTTCTAGGGAAGAGGATAATGGAAACGACTCAGACATATTTAGTAAACTGTTCATCCCTCCGAAAGGATGGGCTGGCTCTGATACCACTGTAAGATGAACAGAGCAAGAGACTCCAAGTAAGCAAACTATATCATAGATACGAAAGTTTTCCTACAAAAGGGCTGGCTATTGCCAAGCTACACTAACAGTTAATTTTCTTGTAGTCGCAACAGTTTTCCTACCAAAGGGGCTGGTTTCAACAACCCATAAGGGACGGCTTGCCAAGCTACACAACTCGGAAAACTGTTGTACTACAATCAATCCAACTGTTAAAACTCAGAAAACAATTGTACTACAACAACCAGTATCATATCTTTACTGATATTCCATGACAATCCACCCTTTTACATTTTTCACACCCATCATATAATAGGAGCACACACACAATAAGAAAGAACATGATGGTCAACATGTGTACATTCCACTAGCAAGACATCATGGTGGTAGCATGTAGAAACATGGAAATAAGAATTCCTCAATTAAGCACATAGAGCACATAATTTCCATGGAAGGTCAATAAGAGAGTCATACCCCGGAAATGACCAACGGGCTTATCCTATGAGGATTAGGGTTAGCCATACATACCTCGAGTTATAATTTCCCTTTAATTTGTATCCCAAATCACCGGACCTTCTAACGCCTTCAATCTAATTTACAATGTGACACATTCAAACTTAGAGTTAGGAACCTTGAACTCATTTGGACATTTTATCAAATACTATGTAGTTCTTTAGATTAACTAGCCCCTTTTTAGTGGCAGGTTGCCCTAGCCTACTTCCCTTTGCTAGATTATAGAAGATTATTCACATGCATGCAAGGTCTTAACTCTCATCTTCAAGAACCAACCTATGTATGTCCTATTCTAACTAAAATCTGAAAATTTTGGGAAATGGGGTGGAGGCTTACCTCTTATGGTGAAGAAGATGATGACTACTCGATTAATTATAGGCCTAAGTAGAGATGGAGGACCAACTTGGGGAAGATGAGGACTTCTCTCACTAGAACCCACTCTCACTTCTCTCTATTTTGATCAGATAGTCTTTAAAAATAAACGGGAGAGGTGTTTTATTAAACTAGGGGTCGGGTTTTAAAATAGGAATTAGAAGCCCCGAAGAAGGTATGCGATCAGGAATACGATCGCATTCATGTTATGCGGTCCGCATACCTGTCACAAAAAATGGCCTTCAGATGGGCCAAAAAGTAAAGCAGACTGCCCAGGTATGCGACTACTATGTGGCCCGCATACCTGTTATGCGATCGCATAGTGCATCGCATAACTCCCTACGGAAAAATAGAGGTGCAAGAATGCGACAACTATGCGTACCGCATTTATGAAACGCGATCGCATTATGGGCCGCATAGCTGTCCTCAAAATGGACAGCAACTGTCCCGGTATGCGACCACTATGTGGTGTGCATACCTGATCTGCGATCGCATAGTGGACCGCAGACCTGCGCAATTTTGGAAAATTTTATCTTTTAAGTCCTAGGGTACTTTTTACTCCAAAAAGGGTCCGTTTTTAAGATATACTAGTGATATTAGAATATGGGGACCTACCCGGGCATCGTTTTTAGTCAAGAAGATTTACGGGTCTTTACAGTTAGGGTTTCAAATTCTCTTTCGATTCGAACCAAAGCTGGTTCAAGCTTTGATTTTTAGCATTATTTCATCTATCTCTATTATGTGTGAATCTACCTATTTTTGTCGATTTCTTTTACTTACCCAAATTAGGGTTTCAGACCCTTTTTTTTTTACTTGAACCAAATCTGGTGCGATTTTGTGCTTCTTTTGAATAATCTCCCATCTATGTTAATTGTATGCATTATGTGATCCTTTGCCTTATTTTATGCCAATATTTTGTATTTTTACCCAAAATTTAGGGTTTCAATTCTGCTGATTTAAGTACTTGCCCTTTTTGGTTTTTAAACTAACTATTTCCCATGTTTATGTTCTAATTTTTGCTCTATTTAAACCCCTCCCCACTCCCCTTTGATGAAGGTTTTTTTTATGTTCTAAGTTCGAAAATCTTTCACTACTATAACGAAAATTGTGTGCTTCCACTTCTCATTCTGTGTTCTGATTCCTGGCCGGCTGAAAGCCAAGGCAAGAAATCTCCAAGTTCTTGCTTCTGGTTGGTGATATTTACCACACTGTTGGATCCCTTTCTTCCCTGTTTCATCTCAACTAGTGAGTTATTAGACCCTCTGCCATTTCATTATGATTATTTGCTCAATGTGCTATTTCAACTAGATTATGTTATCCTAAATGCTATTACTTGTAGTTTGAGACATGTTTGAACCTATTTTGAGTTGATTAATGAAATTTTGCTTAAACTCTAGGTTATTGATGACTATCTTTTTAAGTTGAGTTTGTTATGATCCTGTTTATAAACATGCTCTCATGCCTTTTCCTGTGGACTGGTCAACTATGTATAGATGTGTGCATTAACAGATTTATAAGTCTGTTTGTTGAACCTGTTATAATGTGGCTTGTTTGATTTTGTTCTTATTATATTATGACACCTCTAGTAACTGCCTCAATCAGTTTTTAACATGTCCTGACCTAATGTTAATTAATGTGATTCCTTCCTATGACACTAGTTCTTGTACTTAGTCTAATCTGGACTCCCTATTATCACTATGAATCTGCTTATGAACTTGCCTTGTTAGAATGTGATTAAGTTTAATTCCTAAAACTTGACTAAGTTTTCTTAAGCTCAAGCATGTCTGCTATTTGTTTGTATATATGTGTTCTGTCCCTTTAGTGAAATTCTTTGACTCCCTCCTACCCCTTTACTATCTGGCATTTCTGAATCCTTATTCTTAGCCGGCTGAAAGCGAAGAATATTTAGGTTCTGTCCTTTGGCCTCCCTAGTGTGAGCACTGCCCAGGGTTCATGTGAGACCCTTGTGAACTCTGACACACTAGAACCTGGTCCCTAGTCTTTCCTTGAACTGTTTCTGATCAATCTCTCTAGTGTGAGCACTGCTCTGGGTTCTTGAAAACCTTGATAACTCTGACACACTAGGGATTTGGTTTCTGTATGATCAGCCTTGATATATGGGTGGATCACTCAACAACTGGTTATGTTGTATCTATGAACATGGATTTTGGAGCTATTGTGAGTTGAAGGTCTGGCCTGACCAGGTCCATTTGGGCCTGATGTAGGCTCCCTATAGATATACTTACCTTGTAATTTATTATATTCTGGTCTGTAATAATTATTTTTAAAAACAGTTCTGGGGTGTTAGTAAAAATGGGAAGGGGTTCTTATTTTACATTTTGCAATAAGGTTGGGTAGAAATCCTGCCTATAGGTCCAACAATGTATTATTATATGTGATGTGTTAGAAATCATGCCTATAGGATCTAAAACTGTTCAAATTGTAGAAATCATGTCTATAGGATCTGAAACTATTCAAATTGTAGAAATCATGCCTATAGGATCTAAAACTGGATCAAATTGTAGAAATCATGCCTATAGGATCTAAAACTGGATCAAACTGTAGATTGCATGCCTGAATCTATTTAATTGTCATTTTTGTCCGCTTATTCATGAATTTCCAAACACTATGTTGTTACCATCGTTAGAAAACATGCCTATAGGGTTAAAACAAATAATCTGGATATGTTTCTGTGACTTGCCACTATTTATTACCGCGTGAAATACCTAGATACCATGTTAATAGGCTTAATTGCATTATGCTAAAATCAGTAGGCTAATTTATATAGGTTCTAATAATTGCATTAAGAAACTGATTTTTTACATGACTGTCTGCTCATTCATTCAACATCACATAGATATCATGCCTATATGGTTCTACTGTTTAAATGTAGAGGCTAATTTGAGCCCATACTTGCTTATATTTGAGAGTCCTAAACTGGTTTTTGTATGTCGCTTAGTATTTTTTGTTTTTGATCAGCCTAAGTTAAGGTCTAGAACCACCTTAAAATAGAGGTCCAAATGCCTCCTGGACCATAGTCATGGGACGGGTAGTGCACGCATAGAGTACGACTTAGAATTAAATAGAGCGCTTTAGGTAGACAACTTAAAGATAGTAATCGGGTAGCAGGAGATGATAGTCTGTGCCCGCTGAATAATATGATTAACACCCCATCTTGAGGGAGTTACGAAATATTATTTATGTTGCACGGGGTGATCCTTTAGGCTAAGAAACTTAGGACCCCTCCCCCCCCCCATTTATGTTAAGATAATTCTTTATTTGTCCAAACTATTTCTTTTTCTCTTAGACTAATTCACATAATTCGAGCTCAGCTGGGACCCACCGTTGTGGACCTCGAGGAGTGCCTAACACCTTCTCCTCAAGGTAATTTGATCCCTTACCCGATCGTTGGTGACGCAAACTAGTAAACCCGAGTCATTTGCAAATAGGTTCCCTAACACACCTTAATTCGTTAGGTGGCGACTCTCTCTTTTAATAACCCTTCCTTAAAAGAGTTGTTAATGTCGAAACCCGATTTCACGAGAAAAAGGGGTGTGACAACGACTCGGCCAGTTATTTTGTGTATTGTAGCCCCATTTCCCCTACTTGATGCCTTATATATGTGTAATTGTTATTATATGATTTTCGGGGTTGTCTTCTTTAGCTTAAGGGGATTTTTTGGATTGAATTGGATACTTAGTCTCAAGATTGGGTGCTTAAGTTGAAAGAGTCGACTGGAGTTTGACTTTTGTGTAGGTAACCCTAGAATGGTGTTTTGTTGGTTCCAATGGTGTTTTGGGCTTAGGTGTGTGTACGAATTTGGTTTGGGAGGTTTGTAGGTTGATTTGGTGCTTCTTGGCGAAATTTGGAAAGTTGAAGGTTTGGAAGGTTCATAGTTTTGCTCAGGAGTTAACTTTGATGATATCAGGTTCGGATGGCAATTCCAGGAGTTGGAATAGGTATGTTGTGTCATTTGTGACATGTATGCAAACTTTGAGGTTATTCTGAGATGATTTAATATGGTTCGACAGGGGTTTTGGAAGTTGAAAGTTCATTAGTTCCTTAGGCTTTGAATCAAGGTGTGATTCGTGGTTTTGATGTTGTTATATGTGATTTGAGACCTCGATCAGGTCCATGTTATGTTTTGGAATTGGTTGGTGTGATTGGACGGGGTTCCGGGGGGCCTCGTGTGTGTATCAGGGTGGTTTAGGGCCATTTTCACTTATTTTGCATCAACTGTCTTCTAGTGTTCTGTTATTCATCGCGATCGTAGAAAAAGGGTCGCGATCGTGTAGAGTATTCGGTGGCAAGTGAATTTGTCTATAAGCATTCGTGATGGGGAGGTCGCATTCATGAAGCTTGACGAGCAATGGTCTTCGCGTTCGCTACAGGGAGTTGTGTTCACATAGAAGGGAAGGATGGTCGAGCACGCCAAGTTTTTAGTCTTCGCGATTGTATGGGGAGGTCCACGTTTTTTATACACTTGGCAGCAAGTGAGTCACAATTGCAAGCCTGGCGTCGCGTTCGCGTAGTGTCCTTTTTGGAACTAGAACATTATTCTTCACGATCGCTGTGAGGGTCTCGCGATCGTGATGCATATGCCTGGGCAGACCTTTAAAATATTATTTTTGTTATTTTTAGTTATTTTACCACATTTTGAGAGTGTGAGCTTGCATTTGGGAAATTTTGGAGGGGATTTTTACAATTTGGATTGGGGTAAGTATTTTTTTTACTTAGGTTTAACTATTATCCATGATTCTATTCTTGTTTTAGCATTTAATGGATGAATCTAAGGGAAGAAATTGGGAATTTTAGTAAAAACGTTTCTAAATGTAATTTGAGGATTTAAACCCTGATTCAGAGTCAAAATTGGATGAAATTAGTATGGTTGGATTCGTATTCGAATAGATGTTCATACTGTATGGGTTTGGTCAGGTTACAGGGTGCTGGCCTAGGTGGACTTTTTGATTTTGTTGAGCATCAAAGCTTTATTGTTTGGGGTTGTTTCCTACGACATTATTTGATGATACTAAGTTGTTTGTGACATAATTCGTGCCGTTCGGAGGGGGGAAGGGCTTTCTAGAGTATTGACTCACGCATTTTCAGGTAAGTAATATATCTAAACTTGGTTTGAGGGTAATTATCTCTGTGACCATGATACCTGAGATGTGTTGAGGATCACGCACGCGCTAGGTGACGGGCGTGTATGTGCACGCCAGGGTACTCATGATCCGGGTAGACTTAAGGCTACTATAAGACTAGTTTTGTTTCATGCTTCATTATATACATGTTTTCTTTACTTGAATGATAATTTGAGCTACTATTCATGCTATAAACTGTTTGAGACATGATAGAGTTATTCTTGTTGTTTTGACCTACTTGTTTTGATTGTAGTCATATTCTCAGTCATAATTCTTCATCCGCATGTTATATCCCCGTCGTTGTACATCATTTGTTTATCATATCACATGTTGTGGTTTCCCTCTATATGTGATACTTTGTGGGCTAAGTTCTATGAGATGTGAGCCTTTGAGACTTGAGCATTTGGTAATTTGTGGGCCATAGAGCCATATTGTGAGTTATATTGGATCGAGTTGCACACCTGTCACGCCCCGACCTCAGGGAGCGCGACCATCGCTCAACCAAGATACCCCGGTCGAGTAAGCCTGCATAATGCTATCTACCCAATTCACCTATGAATAAAGAGAAGATACATTTCATTAATTAGACAGTAAGTGGTCATGTGAATCAAACCAATTCATTTCCATTAGTTACGTCATTAATAAATATCCAAAATAGTACACTATATGTTCGTAGTTGAAGTGGAACATGTGATACAATTACAACAAATTAAGTTTAACTTTCCCAAAATAAGATACAACCCACACTATGTCTACGGAGCCTCTAACAGAAACATAATAATGCTATGACAATGCTGGCAACAAGGCCTAGCTATACCTAAAAATGCTATGTGCAAAGAACAAGAGATACAGGACCCCAAATGAAGCGGGGCTCGCCAAGTTAGCTAAGGAGAGGGTGTGTTTCTATCACTGATCAATACCTCTTGCTATGGAACCACATGCCTCCACAAAAGATGCAGTGCCACCAGCAAAAGGGACGTTAGTACATATGGAATAATACTAGCATGTAAAACTAAACACCCACTCAATAGAATGAGTAACAGTAATTGGAGAAGGAAACATGAAATTAATAAGAGACTCAAATAGTATCAAGGTGTCAAGTTAGGGGAAAGGTAAATTTCAAGTAAGTTCTAATCCTTTTAAGTTGGGAGATCTTTGGTGTCGATATACCATCGTTCTTTTAGAACAGATTCCGATCTCAGCCTAATCGGCTAAGCCGTCTCACCCCAATTCATTCACTCAAAACACCACCATGTGCGCGGCATGGCGTCCGATCTCGGATCGATCGACTAAGCCATCTCACCACAATGACGTGTGGGTAAACATCACATCACATCTCGCTAGCAATAATCTCATCCCATTGAAGGGAAACATCTCATCACACAAATCTCATCCCATAAGGGGAAACAACTTCATCACATTAACACGGGGATTTACCCCTCAACCACTCCTACACCGGCACGTGTAGTTTTGGGGTTAGGTTATTTCGATCTAGCCTTCCTCGGTGGCTAAACGATGCTCCCAAAGCATTTAGTATTTAATGGGTTTACCACTCATTTCATAATCTTTTACATATCATTTATGTTATTGGCACAATGGCCATAACACAATATCATCCTTGGCACGGTGGCCGTATTTCATATTTCATACTCCCTTCTTTCACTTTAAAATATCATCATGGGTCATCAACAACAAGGATTTTCAAATTAAGAATTTAAATACACATGTGAGTGAATAAGAGTCTTAGACACATAGATATTTCTTACACAAGTTGGCATAATAACTTTCATTTGGGCTTGAACTTGAAGTCACAATATTTTAATACATAACTCATACTTTAAACACGCTCCCGAAGAATAACATAATATAATAAAATATTCGAAACACATTTTGAACATATATGTATATCTTTTGACACCAAGCTTATTCAGAATAGGCAATTTGTAATGAACAAATCGGGACTTACAAGAAAATCGTGGGATTAAATTCAAAGAGAGAAGTTTATCCAACATACCTCGCCTTGAGATTCCTTAAATTACTACAATTGATTTAGAAATCTTATACACTTCAATATATTTGGAAATATACCAAAATTGAACACAAATTAGGAAGGAGTTCATGGTTCCAGCTCATTTGAGCATTTTATCAAACAGTAGGTGCGCATTATAATTTCAAGGTCCTCCTATGGTGGATTCCTTCATTCCACTAACCAAAGTCTACCCAATTGCACTCAACAATCTTCCCACAAACCTTGATAGTACATGCATGCATAATGAACAACTCCCGCACCCAAGAACTACTTTTCTCAGTACCTATTTTCAGTTAAATCCCGAAATTGAGTGCTAGGGAGTAGAATATTACCTCTAGGATGAAGACCTCGTGCATTTTCCTTGATAATTCTCCAAGCCTTGAGCAAGAATTGATGAAAAATTAGTTTAGGAACCCCCTCTCACTCTAGAGCACATCCTCACTATCAATATAGCATATTTTTACCTTACAAATGGTCCTTAACGTCTATATATCGAAATAGGGTCGGGTTTTAAAAATCAGAAAATGGACCCTTTAAACACAGCTCTGCGGTTGCAGAGTGGATCGCAATATGGATATGTGATCCGCAAAATGGGCCGCAAAAGTTATGTCAAGAACTGGCTATTCGGGTTAGGTCTGTGTCACGCCCCAACCTCAGGAAGCGCGACCGACGCTCAACCCAGTGATCAAGAGAAGGCATGTTTTATTAATTAGACAGTAGGAAGATCATATATACATTACTAAATCATCTCAATGGTTACATCATTCTTAAGTTTCAAAATACACACATTCTTATGATTCGAGTGGAACAATAGTTCAAAACACAACATAATCTGTTTGACTTTTTTAGCACCCATGTACAACCCACATAGTGTCTGCAGAGCCTCTAAAGGTACAAAAGAGTGTTATGATAGTTCCAGCAACAAGGCCCCGACTATACCTCAAAACGTGATAATAATATGAACAAAAGATACAATACATGACCCGGGGATGAAGTGGGGCTCACCGAGTCTGCTGGGAAGAGGATGTACCACTATCGCTGATCAACATTGCCTGCTATGGAACCACCTGCATCCATTTAAAGATGCAGCACCCCTGGCAAAAGGGACATTAGTACTGTCAAATAGTACTAGTATGTAAAGCTAAACACCATCTCAATAGAATGAATAATAATCGGGGGGGGGGGGGC
>ML333171.1:0-84953 GCA_005239505.1 Nicotiana paniculata | reverse complement strand
ATGAATAATAATCGGGGGGGGGGGGCAGTCAAGATTTCAATACGAGTTTCAAATAACATTAAAACATCAATTTAAGGATCACATAGGTTTTCAAGTCAATTTCCATGTTATTAGATTGGGTGAACTCTAGTACCGATGTGCCATAATTCACAATACCACCGTGTTCTTACATGGAGTCCGATCTCGACCCGATCGGCTAGGTCATATCATTTGAGACATCAACCTTATCCACAATTTCAATTATCATTTCCAACACAGTCACCACCATGTGTTCAGTATGGCGTCCGATCACGGCTCGATCGGCTAGGCTATCTCACCTGAGACATCCCTCTTTGAATCAATCACCTCACTCCATATTTCTTTCACATATTTTCAATTCATTGGTACAAGTGGCCTCAATTAGAAAATAATTCTTCGCACTTGGCCGTATTTCATAATTCCAGATTCCCCTTTTCACATCCAAACATCATTATAATCAACAACAATAAGGCCTACCACGTAAGTCATTAGTACACATATGAGCAATTTGGGAATCCTAAGCACATAGAGGCTTTTCATACAATTTGGCATAACAACCTTTATTCAATTTTGACATGAGGTCTTGACATTTATAATACATATTCCGCATTGAACACATACTCACATGGCAAGATGACATGACAAAGCATTTAGAATAAATATTGAACATATAGCCTTCAACACAAACACATTGGGAGTAGTCAATTCTAAAATGATTAATTTGGGACTTACACCGATTACACGAACACCGGGGGATTCTATTCTAAGAAGAAGGGGGTTTAGCCAACATACCTCAATTGAGCTTCCATTAAGCTTTAAAACGTTCGGAAAATCTTATCACTTCGATCTATTTTATCAATATAGCAAGTTGGACAAAAATTAGGAAGATGGTCATGATTCTAACTCATTTGAGCACATTATCAAACACTAAGTGTGCATTAATGTTTTTAAGGCCCTTATGAAATATTCTACCATTCCTCAAACCACTCCCTACCATTCTGCCACGACCCAACCTATGGTCCATGACGGGCACCTGGTACCTTACTCGACCAAGTACCAACATAACATATCTTTCTTATCGTACTATCATGGGTAAATGGGTCAAAAGGTCCATCATGAGATAACCGGACTAAAACATAAGGGAATGCTAGACATAAGATGACCTAACATGATAAGAAACTTATACATGTGACCTACGCGCCTATAAGGATGACATGATCATTTGTAAACTCAAAACATAGGCCGACAAGGCCATACAAGTATCCATATACCTGACATTTGTCTACAAGCCTCTAAGAGTACATAAACAACATAAAGGCCAGGATAGGGCCCCGCCATACCAGTCAATGCATGTCCCAATCATGCTGACCAAATAGGCAACTCCGAAGCAAGTGGAGTGCAGCAACACCTTCCGTTGGGCCGATAGCCTACTAGGAGGACTATCAACCTATCTATCGGGACCTGCGGGCATGAAATGCAGCATCCCCAAGAAAAAGGGACGCCAGTACGAATAAAGTACTGAGTATGTAAGGCAGAAAAGCATAACTAGAACAGTAATGTAAAGAGAGATGTAGGAGATACGACCTATAGCATCTGAGTGCCTCTGAGAGATAGTGACATCAAATGCGTGATACATATATATACATAATATTATAATAATATCTGCCTCTGTGGGAATCATCATCATCATATCATACCCGGCCTCGAAGAGGACTCGATAAAAACATACTCGGCCATCATAAGGCTCGGTAAATCATATCCGGCCACGAAGAGGACTCAGTAAAAACATACCCGGTCATCATACGGCTCGGTAAATTGTACCCGGCCATGTGGAGCTCGGTAAACCCAACTTATCAGTGGTTTCACAATAGGTTCTGTACCCGGCGGACTATAGCGCGGCTCAGTAGAGTAAAATAGATACTATATATAATGCATGCTGGACTCATGGAATCACGCTCTAAACCTTTTGGACTGACTTAAGGTAGTTGCACATTCTATTAACATTATGGACATCATACCGTGAATATGAGCTTCACTAGGACTCAAGGATCATACATACTTTCTTAGAATAACTTTGTAAGGAAAGAACAACATGGACCACCTTAGTTGCTAGGAATAGATTCATTATGAAATAGTGTATCATTTACGTTCGTTTCACTTTAGATCATGCCAAAAGAATGAAGGAAGTGCCTTAAAATACCTTATCACAACCTCTATAATAACCAAGTTGAACTCGCCTCTTCGCACCTTAATCTACAACAATGATAATAATACTATCATTAAGTTACGAAAGGCACAACTATCGCACAATGAACGACAAGCTTATTTTGTATAAAAATGGGCAGCATCTCCCTTATAATACTTACTTCCTCCAAATTCAAGATAACACCAACAACACAAGAACACAACAACAGAAGCATATATGCATTATTTTCCAGCCTTATATACACCATATAATACTACAAAACTGCCCAACACACCGCAATCTCTTCATACACAAAATTACCACCGTAGTAGTGTCAAATGACCCGAAATGTTACGACGAACGACCAGCCCACCACCCTACATCTATATGGTATTTATCAACAATCTTCCTCCTCCAAAACTCCACAAAACAGTAGTGAAATATGCAGCCCAACAGCAACATAAAACAGTCCACAAAACAGCCTGCTACAAGTGAATAACTCGAACTCACGGCTTCCGATCACCGTCCGGTGAGTTCTTACAAATATAGAACGAATTACCATGAATTTACAGAAGAAAAAATGGATGAAAGACAGCAGTAAACTTACCTTATTTGTTGGATAACTCAGCCCTTATCTTGGTTCTTCAAATTCTAGGTTTTACCCCCAATTAGAACTTGAAAGGGAGAGAAAATCAATTAGGGTTTGTGGGTAATTTTTTGGAGGAGGTTTGCAAGGTTTTAGGTCTAGTTGCTTGTGATATATAATGAGGGTTATATTTCGGGAGATGAGCCCTTAAATAATCTCTTTGGCCTACCCGAAATTGCTTCTTTTTGGGCTCTCATTTAACCAAGTAGGTGACGCACCTACTTGTCACCTAGCAGCCTGCACAGTCCCGTAAAAAATGCATATATCTCTATACTCCGATGTCGTATCGACAAACAGTTAAATGCGTTATAGAATAGACTCGTAGATCTTAAATTGGTAGCTAGATAATAACCTAATTCCAAGTATATTGGGAGAAAAGCTCATATACATTTGACCTAAGTTTCAACAAATTTATGAATGTAACTTGTGAAGACCTTAGCCAACTTTTGTTCCAAAACTTGCTTGACTTCAAAACGTAGCACACGACTATCATACGACAAAATTAAATCATAGAATAACCTCCTTATGATGTAATGAACCATAGTCTCACCCTAAAGTACATGTTATAATGTTGCAAACTCGTCGACTTTCGACGAAACTTATTTTCTTCAATTTTTTTAGCTTCTAAGCTTTCCAACCCTATTGGTAATCGTTATTCATGATATTAAATATTTGTATCCTCCAAGGTAACATGATTAACTTAATTTATATGCTTTAAAATATAATCTTATTTCTGAGCTTACATCAATTGACTTACAATGTACTCTCACATATGAAAACAAGGGGTGTAACAGCATTTCCCCCTTGGGAACATTCGTCCTCGAATGTTGACTAATGCACTTATCCGTCTCTCAAGGAATACCTCTTATGAATACTTTAATATTGTCTTTTCCATTTAGGGAGTTTTTCGGTGAATAAATCCAAAGGCTATGGCATTCCTCCCTTTTGGCCTCTTTCTCACACCATAACTTGTGGTCGAAATTCTTTCAATCTTGTAACTGTTTCTACCTTCTTTCGTGCAGCTTGTACCATTCTAACCTTGAATATGCGCCAATGCGACTCTTATCTACCTTTTCCGTTACCTTTTAACCAATCTCTAGGCTTCACTTTGTGAACATATATAGTAATATGACAAGTTGTCCCTTATGGGCATCTATAGGTGTACTAAAGTTCTTTGCTTGGTACTTTGTTCAACTTACGACTTTTGCTATATCTTGTTTCATAGCCTCAACTATCTATGCTTATGGATTTACCACAACTAGGTAGGTCATACTATACCTTAACTCTTATTTCGGTTTATTACTATCGAGGCCTGCCACCCAACTCTAGGTTACTCTCTCACCGCTTATCCTATATGTATAAATCTAAGCCATTTAATGCTTCCTTAATACTTTTCCTCTTAATAATGACAGCCTAATCTCATCTCATGTTTGTAACTTGCATCCATCTATTATTGATTCACCTTAATGTTGATCTATAATCTACCACTAATAACTTAAAACCTCTTATGTAATATATCGACACTAGGGCTCACGTCTCATCGGGGAATATCTGAAGTGATTTTCCTGATCCACTCAGGGACGATACTATACTCCAATAACTGTATTTCATAGCATCCAAATGTGATTCATCTTGTGGGGGTATTCTAATCTCGTGCAGTTTGTGAAATCCTTTTTCTCAAAATCATTACTCAATCAAAGGCCTAAACGTCATCCTCCTATCATTTATTACCGTTACACCCTTACTTTACTACCAGGGTAGCATTCCATATTTTCTAAATGCTCTAAGTTTTTAACTCATTTGAGTTCACTCATGCTATACTGATCTTTTTATAACTTTATGGAAACCATCAGCTCTCTTGTTGTGATGGGTTTAATCCCGAGGACTTACCTATTCTTGTCACCTTCTCACTCACATTTTCTTATCCTTACTCCTGTCTAGCATACTTTATCTTGTGACCTACGCATATCTATTTATACTACTCGCAACATTCCTTTTAATAGGCTAGCACCATAGATTTCCTTTCATGCCTTCCCAAATGTCTTTAAATGTAAGCAATTACTTTTCCTAGTCGTTCTGCCACTTGCTGCATAGATACTTGGCTTATCTTAGTTCTCATGAATACTGGAGTTCCCTGTATCTCATATGATCTTAATTATCAACTCTTGATTTTTTTTTGTTCCCATTCATTAGCCATGATAGGTGCCACTTTCTTTTGGAGTGCATACAATATTATAGTGAGACTGTTGTTACAAGACCACTTCTTATTTAGGTCACTATGCTTATGTTGAAGCCTTCTTCTTTATTTCCTCAACTGGTCTTTTGTTGCATTGCTTAGGGAAGACCCTCTGACTCTTGTAAAGATGTGAGCTTATTACATTGTATACCCCACTGTATTTCTAATGTTCTTACTCGTTGATAATTATCCTTAGTTACTTACCTTTGCGCCCTTGAGCTCGTAGGGTTGCTTCTGACTTGAAATTTCAGTTGTCTTCCTAGTGGCACTCTTTTATTTTTGTAACACTTATATTGTACCTTATACTACCCCAACTTCTATTTGAATATTTCTCAAGGATTACGATGCCGTATTTGAGAAACCGAATTCCTATGATGGGTTTCACTATGTTTATCTTTCATGATCTATTGATATACTATGACCTCTTATTTAGCTATAACTAGGCTCTTTTTGAATCAACTACACACCACTCGTTGGTCCACGCTCATTTCTGTATTTTATGTAACGCCTCTTGGGTTATGTCCTTTGTCTTAACTTACCTCTCGTACGGGATCCTTATGTATCAAGTGTTCATTTTCACTTATTTATCAATACCATCGAGTGTGAAACCTTTATTGATCCTCCCCAGCATCATGCTTGCATAATGTTCTGGAGTCATATTATATTTTTAGGATCTGAATAAATGCAATCTCATTCATTTAACCTTTTTACCGCATTATTCCTTTACCATTCGATAGTTACCTCTTCATCTTTGGAATTTTTTTCCACATCTTCACTAACATATTACTCTCCTTGCGGTAACCCTTCGACATCATGGATAATTGAATTTCTTACACACAAGGGTGACACCTGGTGTAACTGGCACATCTAGTCCCTTAAGGTTAACTCTGCTCATAGTGCTTGATTTAGGGAAGCGTTTTCGTGAATGACCTTTAAAGGTCATTCTTCTGTTATCCATTCTATTATTGTCCAAACAAGATCTCTGAAATTCTCACGATGCTGACTATTACCAATTCCCTCGATCCCTAGTTCATTTTTGATTTTTTTTTTTACTATCCCATGCTAATTTCTATTACTCGGGGAGGTCTAACTTTTCCTTCTGGTAATCGTGTTGGACTCACCGACTCACTTTACGAAATGAGGACATGACTTTAGGGCCTATACTTTTATTGTCTCAAGGCATGTATCCTCTTGGCTTTTCCGTCATTTGACTATAGACTCTGTCATCCTGTCATATTTTGATTTACCGTTATCACTCATTTATCACATCTTACTCATAATGCTTCATTTACTCTCTTCTTATTCTCATGATAATATCTATGTCTATTACCTTATTCTGAAACATCAACAAAATAGCCTTTCGCTTTTAGAACCCTTTGCACCATCTCATTGGCTCTTGGGTCGACTAACATTCACTCTTTACTAGGGGCAGGAGTCATCCTAAGGTAAATATTCATCCCTTCTAGGATTCCAATGCCTATCTTCTGAACTTTCTGAAATTCTAGAGTGTATCATCTAGCTATCTCCCAATGAGAAATATTACCATGTCCTGCACTACCCTCCAAAAATGTTAGATAATGGTAACAATCCATCCAACATTTTGGGTTAATTTAACCCTAACTGGATCCTAATATCCCGTTCTTCTCTTAAGCTATATCGGTTAGCTCTCATATGGCATAACTGAGATGGGTGTGGATAATTGTACATACCTCTATTATTGTTGAAGGTAACCCATAATACTTATATTTCTCTGCCTCAATTATAATTACTGATAATCTTCACTAATTGGGTACCTCGTATCTTTCTTCACCTTGTTTCTTTTACTTTTGAAACTTGTATCTACCTTCTGATTCTCTCGTTATTTTTTTCTTTACCAAATGGGTGGATAGATATACATTCCTTATGGCACCTTACCAAGAAGCTTACACATCTTAGTATACACATAATCTGCTGAATACCTCACATTTACTCATCATAAGCATGATGCAAAATTGAGTTCCTCTTACTCAAGTGTTCCAAAGCCACATTGCAATCTCCTGCCAATCGTCTTTCAAGATGTAGGCATCATCGTATTATGAATAAGATAGAATTCATGAAATTGAGTTCTTATGACTGATCTCTACCACACAAGATAGAGTAAAAACAAAGAGTGACAGTCCTAAATGCCCTAGCCTCCTGATTATAAGTGTAGTGCACAACACACCCATAAACAAGACTCTACTAGACACGGCTTGTAGACTCCTTAGGACAGAACTTCTCTGATACCACTTCTTCCACAACCTAACCTATGGGCCACGACGGGCACCCGGTACCTTACTCGACCGAGTACCAACATAACATATCTTTCTTATCGTACTATCATGGGTAAATGGGCCAAAAGGGCCATCATGAGATAACCGAAATAAAACATAAGGGAATGCTAGACATAAGATGACCTAACATGATATAGAAACTTATACATGTGACCTACGCACCTATAAGGATGACATGATCTTTTTTAAACTCAAAATATAGGCCGACAAGGCCATAAAAGTATCCATATACCTGACATTTGTATACAATCCTCTAAGAGTACATAAACAATATAAAGGTTGGGACAGGGCCCCACCGTACCAGTCAATGCATGTCCCAATCATACTGACCAAATAGGCAACTCCAGAGCAAGTGGAGTGCAACAACACCTTTCTCTAAGCCGATAGCCTACTAGGAGGACTTTCAACTTGTCTATCGGGACCTACAGGCATGAAACGCAGCCTCCCCAAGAAAAAGGGACATCAGTACGAATAAAGTACTGAGTATGTAAAGCAGAAAAGCATAACTAAGAACAGTAATGTAAAGAGAGATGTAGGAGATACAACCTGTAGAATCTGAGTGCCTCTGAGAGATAGTGACATGAAATGCGTGATACATATATATACACAATCTTTTAAAAACATCCGCCTCTATGGGCATCATCATCATATCATACACGGCCTCGAAGAGGACTCGGTGAAAACATACCCGACCATCATAAGGCTGGGTAGAATTGTACCCGGCCACGTGGAGCTCGGTAAACCCAACTGATCAGTGGTTTCACAATAGATTTTGTACCCGGCGGACTATAGCGCGGCTCAGTAGAGTAAAATAGATACTATATATAATGCATGCTGGACTCATGGAATCACGCTCTAAACCTTTTGGACTGACTTAAGGTAGTTGCACATTCTATTAACATTATGGACATCATACCGTGAATATGAGCTTCACTAGGACTCAAGGATCATACATACTTTCTTAGAATAACTTTGTAAGGAAAGAACAACATGGACCACCTTAGTTGCTAGGAGTAGATTCATTATGAAATAGCGTATTGTTTACATTCGTTTCACTTTAGATCATGCCAAAAGAATGAAGGAAGTGCCTTAACATACCTTATCACAATCTATCTAATCACCAAGTTGAACTCGCCTCTTCGCACCTTAATCTACAACAATGATAATAATACTATCATTAATTTACAAAAGATACAACTATCGCACAATGAACGACAAGCTTATTTTGTATAAAAACGAGAAACATATCCCCTATAATCCTTACTTCCTCCAAATTCAAGATAACACCAAAAAATACAAGAACACAACAACATATATAAATTATTTTCCAGCCTTATATACAACATAAAATACTAAAAAACTTCCCAACATACCGCAATCTATTCATACACAAAATGACCACCGTAGTAGTGTCAAACGACCCGGAAACGTTACGACGAACGACCAGCCCACCAACCTACATATACATAGTGTTTTTCCACAACCTTCATCCTCTAAAAATCCACAAAACAGTAGTGAAATACGCAGCCCAACAGCAACGTAAAACAGTCCACAAAACAGTCTGCTACAAGTGAATAACTCGAACTCACGGCTTCCGATCATCGTCCCGTGAGTTCTTACAAGTATAGAACGAATTACCCTTAATTTACAGAAGAAAAAATGGATGAAAGAGAGAAGTATACTAACCTTATTTTTTTGGGTAACTCAGCCCTTATCTTGGTTCTTCAAATTCTAGGTTTTACCCCCAATAAGAACTTGAAAGGGAGAGAAAATCAATTAGGGTTTGTGGATAATTTTTGGGAGGACGTTTGCAGCGGTTTAGGTCTGATTGTTTGTGATATATAATGAGGGTTATATTTTGGGAGATGATCCCTTAAATAATCTCTTTGGCCTACCCGAAATTTCTTCTTTTGGGCTCTCATTTAACCAAGTAGGTGACGCACCTACTTGTCACCTAGTAGCCTGCGCAGTCTCGCAAAAAATGCATATATCTCTATAATCCGATGTCGTATCGACAAACAGTTAAATGTGTTAGAAACTAGACTTGTAAGTATTAAATTTGGTAGCTATATCATACCCTAATTCCAAGTATATTGGGAGAAAATCTCATATACATTTGACCTAAGTTTCAACAAATTTATTAAGGTAACTTGTGAAGACCTTTGCCAAATTTTGTTCCAAAACTTGCTTGACTTCAAAACATAGCACACGACTATCATAAGACAAATTAACTCATAGAATAACCTCCTTATGATGTAATGAACCATAGTCCCACCCTAAAGTACATTTATATAACATTACAAACTCGTCGACTTTCGATGAAACTTATTTTCTTCAATTGGTTTAGCTTCTAAGATTTCCAACCCTATTGGTACTCTTTATTCATGATATTAAATATTTTTATCTTCCAAGGTAACATGATTAACTTAATTTATATGCTTCAAAATATAATCTTATTCCTGATCTTACATCAATTGACTTACGATGTACTCTCATGTAAGAAAACATGGGGTGTAACACATTCTTAGCTCACAACCTCCCCACATACTTTAAGAATACATGCATGAAAGATAAAAACCCCCACACCCGATAATTGTCTTTCTAATTATCCCCTTTTTAGTAGATTTTCGAATTTTAAGAGCTAGGGCAGAGATTCTTACCTTTAAGATGAGGACTTTCTTGATAATCTCCAAGGATTGGGAAAGAATTGTTGGATATTAGTGTGAAGGTTACTTCCCCGCTCTAAGAACTCTTTTTCACTCTAAAATATCAGAAATATGATAAAAAATGGTCTATAGCATATGTTTTAACGAAATAGGGTGTGGCCGCAGAAATCCTTCTCTAAAAAATATTTCCTTAAACTCACCAGTGTACTATTCAATCCAAAAAGTCTGAACCGTGAAGAGCTTGCGAGCCACGAAGAATTTATACTATTATTAACCTCTACGCCTACCCCGACATCACAGAACACCATTTTTAGGAAAAAATTTATGGGGC
This sequence comes from Nicotiana paniculata, assembly GCA_005239505.1. Classification (NCBI taxonomy): domain Eukaryota; kingdom Viridiplantae; phylum Streptophyta; class Magnoliopsida; order Solanales; family Solanaceae; genus Nicotiana; species Nicotiana paniculata. Next base: position 74,559 of record ML333171.1, on the reverse strand, counting down.
CTTACAGTCTGCGACATGTTTGTGGTCCGTAGACCAGTTTTGCAGTCGCATAATGCACCGCGAAACTCCCACGCGGAAATTTTCATGATGAATCTGTGATGTATTGTGCGTCCAGAGAAAGCATTATGCGGTCACATATTGGACCGCAAAATGACCCTCCAAATTTGACTCTTTTTTGTTGCATTTTGGGGCCGATCTGTGGCCCGCAGTGTGATTCTGCGGTCACATAGTAGACCGCAGAAATGCACTGCTCTGCCAAAAAATTTCCTCAACTCCCTAACGCACTGTTCAACCCAAAAATTTTGTATCATCAACACATAATTCCACCTTAGCATCACGAAACCTCGAGTTCTAGGTCAAATTTTATGGGGCCTTACAACACCGCAACAGATTGAAATTTTGATCGGGTATCACGCCGCAACAATTATATTGATTGACGTTTAGTGCTTGGGCTAGAATCCGCGCATCCAGAGTCTGATATTACAGTGAGTGCAGGAACAGTGATATATATGACTTTTGTGAGGGGAATTTGTGCCAAGAACCCGTACAGTACTGAGTGTGGTTGTGTGTGATGGCGAGGGGCATTTGTTCCAGGCACCGTGAGTGTTCTTAGAGTGAGTGTATGTAGTGATTACAATGTGATGTCATTGACTTTACATGTAGGCATAATGATGTATTTTCCTCATGGCAGCTGGTAAATGAAATGTCTTACCTGTGTTGGGTTTTGACTATTATACCTGGAAAACATGTCTAATATCCCGTAATTGTGATCGAGGTGGACATGGTATCTTTTGAGTTATATTTTTACTGTCTTCATTATATTATGAGTTATTACTAATTTTAGGTGTTGGACACTAACATTCTTCCGAGCTCGTCACTACTTTCAACCCTAAGTTAGGTTTGTTACTTATTGAGTACATGGGGTCGGTTGTACTATTACTACACTCTGCACTTTATGTGCAGATCCAGTTACTTCCGGGCATGGTAATTGTTAGAAGTTTTCACTCATATCAACCTTTGGAGACTACGGGGTAGTTTTTATGTCGTTCGCAGACCTCGAAGTTCTCTTATGGATTATTTTGTTATCATTGTTCTATCATTCAGATAATTTTGAATTTACCATTGACTATGTATTTGAGATTTGGTAGTGCTCATATACTCATTGACACCAGATCACTGGGATGGTTGTAGTTGCAATATTGTTGTTATTTTTAGATATTTATTAATTTCCATTGTTAAGATTATTAAATTTCTGTTAATGAGTTTATAGTTATTGTGAAATTGTTGGCTTGCCTAGCAAGCAGTGTTAGGCGTCGTCATGGCTCCGGTAGGAGTTTGGGTCGTGATACTAGGGTTGATCTTTCATTTCTAAATATGGTGGATTTTAATGTGATTTTGGGTATGGATTGGCTATCTCCATATCACACTATTCTTAATTATCACACTAAGACCGCGATATTGGCAATGCTTGGGTTGCTAAGGTTTGGGTGGAGGGTTTCTTTGGGCCATGTACCTAGTAGAGTGGTTTCTTTTCTAAAGCTCAGTGGATAGTTGAGAAGGGGTGTTTTGGCGTACTTAGACTTTGTAAGGTATGTTAGCACTGATACTCTTACCATTGAGTCAGTTCCGGTAGTGAGGGAGTTTTTAGATATGTTTCCAGCAGACTTACCGGGCATGCCACCTGATAGAGTTATTGATTTTGGTATTGACTTCGTGTCGGGCACTCACCCCATATCTATTCCATCGTACCGCATGGATCCACCAGAGGTAAAAGAATTAAATGAACAATTAAGGAATTGCTAGATAAAAGTTTCATCAGAGCGAGTGTTTCACCTTGGGGTACACCAGTCCTATTGTGAAGAAGAAAGATGGTTCCATGAGAATGTGCATTCACTACATGCAACTGAACAAGGCCAGTATTGAGAACAAGTATCCACTATCGCGTAATGATTATTATTTGATTATCTTCAGGGTTCTAGGGTATTATCAAAGAATGATTTGGGATCAAGTACCATCAGTTGAAGATCATGGATTCGGATATTCCTAAGAAAGCTTTCAGGACCAATTATGGGCATTATGAGGTTTTGGTGATGTTTTTTGGGTTTTCCAATGCCCCAGCAGCTTTCATGCACGTGATGAATAACGTGTTTTAGCGTTATTTGGGTTCCTTCTTCGTTGTGTTTATTGATGATATATTGGTGTTTTCTCATACCCAGGAGGCTCATGAGCAGCACTTGAGGATCTTGCTTGAGACTTTTAGGGAGAAGAATCTATATGTTAAGTTCTCCAAGTGCAAGATTTTGTTAGACTCAGTGGCATTCTTGAGTCGCGTGGTATCCAGTTGTCACACCCCACCGAGATATCTAGTAAAGCAAGCCTACTTGATGCCTTTTTCCCAACCTTACACATGAATCATTTGAGAATCAATAACCTGAGTTGGACGTGAGAGGATAAAGTGTACAACATCATCTTTCATCACTTAAAGGAGACTTCACTTACAATTTCCAAAAGATTACAAATTCATTTTAAAAAGTGGAACATCCGATAACTACAACAATTATAGTCTACTTTCCCAAATCAAAACACAACCCACACTATGTCTACAGAGCCTCTTAATCGAACATCAGAGTAGTATGAATGTGCCGATGATAAAACCCCGGCTATACCTCAAAACACAAGGTACAATATCAAGTTACATAAGGCCCCGTAGTAGAATAGGGCTCACCAAAATCCGTAGAGTAGAGGTTGTACTGCTAGCAAATATCGATGTCGCATGTTGTGGAATCACTTGCATCTATTAAAGATGTAGCTTCCACAATAAAGGGACATTAGTACATATGGAATAGTACTAGTATGTAAATCTAAATACAATCTCATGGATATAGGATGCCAACATAAGGAGAGAAGCGTGAAAACGATGAGTATACAAATCATATTTAAATATCAAGTTAAAACAAAGTAAAACTTCAAGTAAATCTTTTCATTTTTGGTTGGTAGATCCTTAGTACCGACACACCACCATGCACATGGCATGGAGTCCGATCACTTCCCAACCGGCTAAGTCATCTCACCTCTAAAGTATGAAGATTGATATAGAAGCACAACACCACCATGTGCGTGGAATGGCGTCCGATCTCTGCCCAATCAGCTAAGCTGTCTCACCCCCAGACATCCACTCACAATACCACCATGCGCGCGGCATGGCGTCCGATCTCGGCCCGATTAGCTAAGCCATCTAATTACAATGTCGTATGGGTCGACATAACATCACATCTCGCTAGCAATAATATCATCCCATTTAAGGGGAAACATCTCAACACATAAATCTCATCCCATATCAGGGGAAACAACCTCATCACATTAACATGTGGATTTACCCCTCAATCACTCCTACATCGGCACGTGTAGTTTCGGTGTTAGGTTATTTTGACCTACCCTTCCTTGGTGGCTAAATGATACTCCCAAAGCATTTATTATTTAAATGATTTGCCACTAATTTCATAATATTTTACATATCATTCATTTCATTGGCACAATGGCCATAACGCAATATCATTATTGGGATGTTAGCAGTATTTCATATTTCATACTCCCTTCTTTCACTTTCAAATATTATCACGGGTCATCAACAACAAGGCTTTTCAAATTAAGACTTTAAATACACATGTGAGCGAATAAGAGTCTTAGGCACATAGATATTTCATACAAAATTTGGCATAATAACTTTCATTTGGGCTTGAACTTGAAGTCTCAACATTTTAATACATAACTCATACTTTGAACACGCTCCCGAAGAATTAAATAATATAATAAAAATATCCAGAACACATTTTGAACATATATGTATATCTTTCGACACCAAGCTTATTCAGAATAGTCAATTTATAATGAACAACTCGGGACTTACAAGAACATCGTGGGATTAAATTCAAAGAGAGAATTTTATCCAACATACCTCGCTTTGAGCTTCCTTAAATTACTACAATTTATTCGAAAATCTTAGCCACTTCTATTTATTTGGAAATATACCAAAATTGAACATAAATTTCGGAAATGGTTCATGGTTCCAGCTCATTTGAGCATTTTATTAAACACTAGGTGGGCATAAGGTCCTCCTATGATGGATTCCTTCATCCCACTACCCAAAGTCTACCCAATTGTGCTCAACAATCTTCCCACAAACCTTGATAGTACATGCATGCATAATGAACAACTCCGGCACCAAATAATTTCTTTTCTCATTACCTATTTTCAGTTAAATCGCAAAATTGAGGGATAGAGAGTAGAATCTTACCTTTAGGATGAAGACCTAATTAGTTTTCCTTGTTAATTCTCCAAGTGTTGAGCAAGAATTTATGAACAATTAGTATAGGAACCCTCTCTCACTCTAGAGCACTTCCTCACTCTCAAAATGTATGTTTTTCACCTTACAAATGGTCCTTAACATCTATATATCGAAATAGGGTCGAGTTAGAAAAATTAGAAAATGGACCCTCAGAACACAGCTCTGCGGTCGCAGACCGTAGAATAGATATGAGGTCCGCAAAATGGGCTGTAGAAGTGATGTCAATAACTGTGTTGTTTGGGTCAGGTCTGCGGTCGCATAATGCGCCATAGAACTCCTCTCCAGAAATCTTCACGCTGAAGTTGCGATGGATTGTGCGGCCCGCGAAAGCATTATGGGTTCGCATATTGGATCGCAAAATGACCCTCCAAACTTGGCCATTTTTTTTGCACTATGCGATCTATCTGCAGCCCGCAGAGTGATTTTATGGTTGCATAGTGGACCGCAGAAATGCCCTGCTCTGCCAAAAATTTTCCTCAACTCCCCAGTGCACTGTTCAACCCAAAAAGTATTCATCAACAACACATAACTCTACCTTGGCATCACGAAACCCCGGGTTCTAGGTCAAATTTTACAGGGCCTTACATCTTCCCCCTTTTAAGATCATTCGTCCTCGAATGAGGGTCAAAATCCGCCATTGGAAACCAATGTGACTCGGTTGCTATTTCACACACCAGCAGTTCCAATTTTTTTTACTAACTCTCTAAATTTCCAAAAATTTCGGCAGATTACCCTTGTAACTGGGCCTTTCCCCCCTGTCTGAGAATCCCAGAAACCAATCCTAACACATACACAAAATCCAATGACGCAACATAACATGAAATTAACAGCAATAGTGGCCTCATAGACGATATATTATCTGAAAGGAACATTTTTAGCATTAAATTGTACAAGTGGTACATAATGATAATTCATAGGGGAAAACTTCATAGGAACGATTACATAGCTATTCAAACAAATGAGGGTACTTCTCCTTCATTTCTTCCTCGGTCTCCTAATTGGACTCTTTAACCTGTTGGTTTCGCCATAGCACTTTCATGGAGGTAATCTCTTTATTTCTCAACTTTCATACTTGCCTATCAATAAAGGCAATTGGAATTTCTACATAAGTCAGTTCTTCATTAACCTCTATAGTCTCAACCGGAATAATGAGCACGGATCTCCAACCACCTTGTTCAACATGGATACATGAAACATCGGGTTCACTAAAGACATTTCTGGAGGTAGTTCTAGCCTGTAAGCGACCTGACCAATCCTCTAAATGATTTTGTATAGTTCGACATACCTTGGACTAAATTTCCCTTTCTTACCAAACCACAGTATACCCTTCATAGAGGAAACATTCAAGAATACCCAATCATCTTCTTTGAACTCCAAATCCCTACGATGAATATCCGAATAGGACTTCTGACGGCTCTGAGCAGTTTTTAAACAACTCTTTAATGATCTTAACCTTCTCCATAGCCTAATGCATGAGGTCTGGTCCTTTTAATTCTGCCTCCTCAATCTCGAACCATCCAATAAGAGATCTACATCTCCTACCATATAAAACCTCGAACTATACCATCTGAATGCTGGGATGATAACTGTTGTTGTAGGAAAATTCTATGAGTGGCAAGCGATCATCCTAGCTACCTTTGAAGTCAAGAACACAAGCACGCAACATATCCTCAAGAGCCTGAATAGTCCGCTTTGTCTGCCCGCCAGTCTGTGGGTGGAAGGCTGTACTATGATTACTTGAGTACCCAAATCTTGCTGAGATTCATCCAAAAATTAGTTGTGAACTGTGTCCGCCGCCAAAAATGATGGAAACTGGATTGCCATGCAAATTGACTACTTCTTTGATACACAACTGAGCATATTGTTCCATATGTCGGTAGCCTTAACAGGTAAGAAGTGCGCTGATTTTGTGAGTCGATCCACAATCACCCAAATCGAGTCGAACTTTCAAGGAGTGCAAGGTAGTCCTACCATAAAGTCCATATTGATCATCTCCCATTTCCACATCAGAATTCCTATGTTATGTGCCAACCCACCGGGCCTTTGATGCTCGACATTTACTTGTTGACAATTTGTACATCTTGACACAAAGTCCGCTACAATCCTATTCCTATTTTTCCACCAGTAGTGTATTCGGTCGTAATAGAGCTCGCTATGACTTGGTAGGTTAGGCTTGGAACATGGCGACCAAGGACTGAAGATCGACCTCGAGTCCTACCGAGCTAGAACATGGGGTCGGAACGCCTGCCTTCGAGAATATTGAGTTCGGAGTCGACCTTAGCCTCGAACGATCTTAGAGAAACATTATTGAGATAACCTACAGAAGACCGAAATATCTATGTCTGGTCGGATATTACAGCGAGAATTTTTGGTGCGTAACAGTAAGGAACCAGAAATCAGCAAATCAAGGGATTTTTACCTTTTATAGAAATATACCTAAAGTAAGACTCCTCTACTATATAAAGGGAGGCATGATAATTCATTCAACATATTGTAACACGTATTCCAAAGCAATACATTATTCCTCTCTTTATGTTCTTACTATTCTCTTTTAGCTCTTATTTCTTTTTATGGATATCGATTGAAGTACCTGGCTCGAGGGTGATTAACTTTCCAAGTCTAGGATTGTTCAATACTAGTGGTTTGCATTTACTTTTATATTATTTATTTCAATTGCAATCTGATTTATCATTTTGTATCAAGTTAGACCACCTATCCTTAAAACCACTTATAAATTCAATTGTTATCCGATTTTGAGGGTAAACAGTTTGGCATCCATCGTGGGGCTAAGGATAATAGTATTATTTTCATATAAATCTCTATAACACACACTACTTTACAGTTGTTCTTTGAAGTGTCTTTGATTTCAGGTTAAAACACAAAATGTCAAACTCTCAATCAACATCCCTACATGTTGACAACGAGTCCGGTCATCACGGTGAAAATAACAACATAGCGCCCGGTAACGAGGTACCGCTTGTTGATCCCATCAAAATTCCGGTCGCAGACCCAATTGATGATAATTAACATGTGGCTATCGACACAAACCTTCCTACCAACCCTAAAAATAACGTCTGTGGTGGAGCCCGATTAGCGGCTCAAAATACATAAAATGTTGGTGGAGATAGGATCACTTTAAGAGTGATCTTCGAAATGTAGCAGGCCTAACAGGTGGTGATAGCACAGTTACAATACCTAAGCCGCGCACTGAGCAGAGTTGAGCCCGATCCACCTCGGGAAGTCGCCTGCAGGGATGAACCGATCACAGAGAGATCGAATGAAAATGAATCAGGACTAACCCTGAGATCATCAAAATGCTTGAGGAACGGACAAAAGGATTGGAATCAGGGGAGATGAAAATCGAAGCTAAAGACAAAAAAGTGGAAACATACAATTCCAGGGTAAACCAAATCCCAGGAGCACCGCCGATATTGAAAGGCCTAGATTCCAAGAAGTTAGTGCAAAAACCTTTTCCTCCGAGCACGGCTCTGAAGCCGATCCCTAAGAAATTCTGCATGCCCGAGATACCTAAGGATAACGGAACAACCGACCCAAATGAGCATGTAACCTCTTACACATGTGCCATCAAAGTGAACAACTTGGAGGATGATGAGATCTAGTTTGTCCTGTTGAAGAAGTTCGGAGAGACCCTGTCAAAGGATCTATGATATGGTATCACAACTTACCTCCTAATTCTATTGAATGATTTGCTATGCTTGCAGATTCTTTCGTGAAAGCACACGCTGGTGCTATCAAGGTTGAGACCAGGAAGTCAGACCTTTCAAAGTAAAAAAGAATGATAATGAGATGCTCAGAGAATTTGTATCCCGGTTTCAAATAGAACAGATGGACCTACCACCGGTCGTTGATGATTGGGTCGTCCAGGCTTTCAGCCAGGGACTCAATATTCGAAGCTCGGTGGTTTCACAACAGTTGAAACAAAACCAGATAAAACATTCGACTGTTACTTGGGTCGATGTACATAATCGGTATCAATCAAAAATCAGAGTCGAAGATGATCAACTTGGGGCCCCTTCGGGGTTTGTTTATCCTGTCAGAACCGTCGATAGAGCCAAGAGAGATGTTGATCGTGAACTGAGATCAAGCAGGGACTATTATCAACCGTAAAATAGGGATTGAAGAGGTAACGGGTCAAGGAGAAATCTCGTAAGAAGTAAAAGGAGAAATGATCGAGGTCAAAGTAGCCGGGGACTCATGAGCAAAATAGCTTTGATAGGCCCGTCGGGCCTAAAGAAGTACCGAGGTTATCGGAATACAACTTTAACGTCGATGATGCCACCATTGTATCGATTGTCGGATGCATCAAGGACACCAAATGGCCTCGACCTCTACATTATGATCCATCTCCAAGAGATCCTAACCATATGTGTAAATATCGTGGCACACAGGTCCATAAAACAAAGGATTGTCGACAGTTGAGAGAGGAAGTAGCCTGGCAATTCAACAACGGGCATCTACGAGAATTCCTGAGCGACCGAGGCAACAATCATTTCAGGAATAGGGACTCTAACAAACAGAATGAACAAGAAGAACCTCAGTCATTAACATGATCATCGGCGGGGTTGATGTCCCTTAGGGGCCTATGTTGAAATGCACCAAAGTATCCATCACAAGGGAAAAAGGACTCGAGACTTCATACCAAAAGGAACCTTGTCTTTCAACGACGAGGATGAGGAAGGGATCGTGCAGCCCCACAATGATGCACTAGTAATATCTATGATAAATAAATCTCAAGTTAAAAGTGTGCTAATTGACCCAGGTAGCTCTGCCAACATCATCCGATCTAGGGTCGTGTAGCAGCTTTGTCTACAAGACCAAATCATGCCAGCAGTCCGGGTTCTAAACGGATTCAACATGGCATGTGAAACCACTAAGGGCGAGATAACATTACCGGTAAACACCGCCAGGAATATTTAGGAAGCTAAATTTTATGTGATCGAAGGAGACATGAGGTACAACGCTCTTTTCGGGACACCGTGGATTCACAACATGAGAGTAGTGCCATCGACACTGCACCGGGTTCTGAAATTCCATACACCTAGCGGAGTCAAAATGGTCTTTGGGGATGAACCGACCGCCAAGGAAATGTTCGCGGTCATTGGAGTGATACTGGCATCCACGATCTCAACATCAAAGGATCCGAACCAGACAGTCAAAGAAAGGGCCAGATAGAAATCACTAATACCAGCCTCGGCAGAATTTGAGGAAACGAGGGGTAGACGAGGATGATGATTACGGGGTACCCAGATCTTTTATAGCCTTCGATGATCTCGATGCCACTAAATCGACGGTCAAGGAGCTGGAACAAGTCGTATTGAGTGAACACTTACCCGATCAAAAGGTACACCTGGGCACGTGGTTAAGCCTCGAGCTTAGGAAAATACTCATTCAATTTCTTATAACTAATGAAGATTGTTTCACTTGTTCCCACCTTGAAATGACAGGGATCCCGCTAGAGATAACAACTCACAAGCTAAGCTTGGACCCGAAGTTCCATCCGGTCAAGCAAAAGAGGAGACCCCAGCCCGAGGTCAAACATGTTTTCATCAAGAACGAGGTATCTAAGCTCCTTAAAATAGGGTCCATTCGAGAGGTTAAATACTCAGATTGGTTAGTGAACGTAGTGGTAGTCCCTAAAAAGGGAATAAATTAAGAGTGTGTGTAGACTATAAGGATTTGAATAAGGCATGTCCCAAAGACTCTTTCCCTCTACTCCGGGTACAACCAAATATGGATGGGCCCGAGTGATCAGGAAAAACCTCCTTCATCACTAAATACGGCACATACTACTATAACGTGATGCCGTTTGGATTAAAAAATGTCGGTGCCACTTACCAATGCTTTGTAAACCAGATGTTCGAGGAAAAAAATAGGAAAATCAATGGAAGTTTACATTGATAATATGTTGGTTAAGTCTCTGCGAGCAGAGGACCATTTAAAACATTTGCAAGAGACCTTCAGCATATTGAAGCTATACAATATGAAACTGAACCCGGAGAAATGTGCATTTGGTGTTGGGTGAGGTAAATTCCTCGGACTCCTGGTATCCAACCGGGGAATCGAGATCAACCCCAACAAAATCAAATTCATCGAATATATCACGGTTGTGGACAATGTGAAGGTCGTGCAAAGATTAACCGGACGCATAACCGCCCTGGGGAGATTCTTCTCGAGGTCGTCCAAGAAGAGACACCGGTTCTTCACACTATTGAAAAAGAAGAATAATAAATTCACATGGACCCCATAATGCCAAATGGATTTTCAGGAACTCAAGCGGTATCTATCGAGCCCACCGCTGCTTCACACGCCAAAGACAGACGAATAACTATACTTGTACTTGGTAGTATTGGAGATAGCGGTAACTGGAGTCCTGGTCCGGGAATATTAAGGTACATAATTTCGAATTTACTATGTTAGCAGTACCCTAGGTGAGGCCAAAAATAGGTACCTTCACCTAGAAAAGTTGGCGCTCGCTTTGCTGAGGGCCTCTAGAAAGCTAAAACCATACTTCCAGTGAAATTGAATAACAACGAGGACAATACAATGCCATGATTGCATGCCTTGAACTAGCCAAAAGCTTGGGGGAAGGGGTGATCGGAGCCAAGTGCAACTCCCTCTGTGTGGTAAACCAAGTTAATGGAACGTTCGAGGTCAGAGAAGAATGATGCAAAGGTACCTGGACCTCATCGTGATATAGCCTCATCGTTTGATTCCTTGGTTTCATATCAGAACTTGAGACTAAGTTCTCTGACTTCGACTGAAGCTCTATTACCGGTCGAAGTCAGAGAACCAAGTCTCAAGTTTCGATATGCAATCAAGGAATCAAACGATGAGGCTATAGCACGAGGGAGTTGCACGAGGGGTGGCCACCCAAATGCAGCGATCGAGAGATATTACAATCGAAGGGCCAACCTTCAACACTTCAATGTCGGGGACTTGGTACTAAGGAAGGTTACACTAAACACCCAAAACCCGAATGAAGGGAAGTTGGGGCCGAACTGGGAAGGCCCTTATCAAATTATAGAGATCACAGGTAAAGGATCGTACAAACTCGGAAAATGAACAGTGAGCAACTACCCAACAACTGGAATATAGCTCACTTGAAGCGATACTATTGCTAAGGTATGACCCCATTCATTTTATTTTACTTATTTACATTTCGAACTAACACTTGCTGGCAATGATCAAAGACTGATACAATCTTTAGTCCTGAAAGGACGCACTCTTTTTTCGTTGAACTGGTTTTGTCCCAAATGGGTTTTCCGGCAAGGTTTTTAATTAGGAAACAGTAAATCATGCTACCTTAGAATTGAAGGTTGGTTATGAATGGGTATCGATGATCACGACAACAGTATTCGAGGCCTCTCTACGATCGGCCCCAAACAGTGGTGGGCATTACCCTCGGATAACGACTTCAGCAAGAATGAGACTTTATGATTGAATGGTCCCAGCTCGATTGATAGGATTTAGTGGAAGGGCCAAACGATAAAATGAATCGTGCCCGCATATAATTCTTGAGCCATGGCACAAATCTTGTACACATGTATAACTATTACGCACGAAAATAAAGTCTCTACCTTGCGGATAAATATTTTGTCCCTTAAAAAATTCTTTTTTTTTCTTAAAGGAATTTCCTACATAGGATCCCCTAAAGGTATCGAGCCCAAGGGACACCTTATCCGGGTTCAAACAATCACTCCTAATCGTGGATTGCCGTCCAAAAACAAATTCAGACAGCTCGGGTTATCAGAGTCCGAGGGCATAATACCTATTAGGCAGCTCTCGAACCTTAAAGGCTACGGCCATCCCCATTTGGGGACTGTTATCTTAGGCATGCCCGGATAACTCAGGGTAACAAGCCCACTGGGCAGCACCCAAACTAAAAAGGCTACGGCCATAAGAAAATGGCTCGGAGACGTCCGAGACCCATAACAAAAAATAGGGCCTTCAGAATTTCATAATCGGTTCTAAACGCTACCCTCCACAAACTATAATCTAAAAATCATAAGTACTTTGGGGAAAAAGTTTCAGTCATATCGAACCCCCATGATGCCTTAAAAAAAATAATATCGAAGGCAAGGCCTGTTAAACCTCCAAACATGACCTAACTATTTTATGTTAAGGCATTTCGATCTTTGCAAACACAAAGAATAAAGCAAAGGGAAACAAAACTCATAAATAGTCGAAGGGAAAAAACAAGCCTTATATTATGTACAGTCTTTACAAAGGTCAAGTATCCTTGACAAAAAATATAAAAGTACACAAGTACAAAAACAAAAAATAAAAAAATTCTATAAAGGCATCTGAATAGCCTGGTCTTCTCCACCTCCAGACCCATCGGAACCCTCAGATTCTTCTTCTTCTTCTTCTTCTTCTTCTTCTTCTTCTTATTCCTCGGGGTAGCCAAACTTCTTGGCCTCAGCCTCGAGACCCTTAGCAATTTCGATCTCGCCCGATAGATCAAAATCCCGAGCATGAATCTCCTCAAGGTCCTCTCTTCGTGACTGCCTCTTCTTATATTCAACAACATCATTCAAGCGGTCCTGGACCACCTCAGCATCGACTTTATATTGGGCCACCATCTCGTCGGCATCGACTTTAACCACCGCGGCCGTTGACTTGTCAATTTCAATCTCCTCGGCTATAATTTCTCGATCAGAGACAGCCGAACCTAGCCGAGAATGGAGTTCTTCGATCTTTTTGGCCTATACCTTGGCCTTTGACTTTTCCGCTCAAAGTTGGACCTCAATAGAAATCAATTGCGCTCGAGCAGCCTCTCTTTCCGAGACCAAATGGTCCATTCTGCTTCTCCATTCGTCGTTCTCGGCCTTAATTGCATTCATCTCGACTCGGATCTGGTTGACCCGATCGAACTTCTGTTGGACCTGTGGATTTCGACCTTCAGTCACCAAATCTAGTTCATTGTCACTAGGCTCAAATACTTTTACTTGCTCGACGAGGTCAGCATGCTCCTTCCGAGCAACCTCCAGCTCAACTCAGAGGCTCTTAGCTTCCACTTCAAAGTGCTCACTGAGAATTTTATAAGCATTTCTCTTCTCAGTAAGTTCTCGGACTTGGCTTCGGTTTGTTTCAGCTCATCTCGCTATCGGAGAAAAATCTCGTGGTAAAGCACCGAGGCCTACAAGCACAAAGGAAAAATGTTAGAAGTACATATAAAATAGCCTTAGTACAAGTTGATAACCATCAAGGAATATTTGAAGTTAACCGGTTTAACTCCTATTGTGTTTCGTTAAACAAACAAGGTGCATCGACCTCATTCATCTTGGCCTGATCATCCTCGGTCACCAAACACCGAAGATAACTGGCCACCCCTACGGTGGAGGATAGGACCCGAGCATCCTCCGGCGAGGAGATAATGATAGACCATTTCCGGCCAGGATCCACACTTGGAGCAGGGAATCGATTGACCAGCTGGGGTCTCGAGGAAAGACCGCTTGCTCCCAATGACGGGCTCTTCCTCGATATCACTAAATTACCCAACCCGGTGATTTCCTTTGTGGCGGAAGAATCCACTCCATAAAAGAATCCGTGGAAGGGGTCGTTCGCTCCATGAGCCCCCTAGTTGGGATGGTTCTTAACCGTTACAGCCTCGTTGTACATGGACTCAATGAATGAAGGCAATTCGGTGACATCGATCACGCCATGTGTAGCTTGTCATTGTTCAAAATCTTCCTCCCTTGAGTATCTAATTCCTCAAATTAATTCACTTAAACCATTCCATGTTGTTCTATAGCCTAATTGTCACTTTGATATGCTAGTTTATTCCCCTCTATCATCACATGTACTATTTGGAAAACCCCTCCAACCAGTAGTGTTTTGATCTCCTCCACCTGATTGACAGTGCTCCATGGTGGTTCCCAAACATCCTCCATTACATTTGTCATCATTAATTGGCCAGTTTCAATCAAACATGGGGGAAAATAGGCATGCATTATATACCTTAGTGCCTCAAGAATTGCCTGAGCTTATGATATGTTATTGGTAACATCTTCAAGTTCATCTGCCTGGGCATAAATAAGATCACCAACACCATCAGTACTGAATGCATATGAAGCTCCACCATTGTCCCCTTTACATGCTCCATCAGTGTTACATTTGATCCACCCTATCGGAGGAAGTTTCCACAATAATTTTATATACATCAACTTAGGGACATGTTGCATTAATTTTTCATGCAAATCCGGCAAGTTGGCTCTTGAAAATTTTGGTCTCTTCACCTTTACCAGCATGTTTATATCCTTTGAGATTAGAAAAATCAACTTTTTGATAGATATGATCTTCCCATGCATGCCTAAATTCCTTCTCTTCCAAAGATGTCATACAATTAGACATGGTATGGCATGGTACACAACTTGCAAACTTGTATTAACTGGCCTTCTCCACCATTCATTAATGACATGTACAAACTGTTTTCCTTCTATGTTGATCCCTGCAGGTGACGAGAAGTATTTCCAAAGAAATATGGCTACTAGAGACTTGAAAAACACATGGGGAAGTGTTTCTTCTTTTGGAAATCTACAACACCAACATTTGGAAGTTCTAAACTAACCTATAATTAAGAAGAAATCATCTAAAGGCAATTTATCTTTCCGTAATCTCCACATAAATAAGGAAAATTTAAATGGAAACCCTTTAACCCAAATGAACTTATATAGCTTGATTTCTTGCCTTCTTCTCCTTGCATATTTCCAAGAAGATTTTACTTAAATTGTCCTTAGTTTCAAGCTTCCACCGTGGCCATCATTCAAATAATCACATGAGGGTGGTGCAATGGATTCAATAACATTATCAGCTATCTCACCTGGCAGTAGCTCTCTTAGCAGCACATCATTCCATTCCCCATTCTCCACAACATCATATACTTGCACTATAGAGTCATCACACCAATGATATGTCCTAAAGGCATGATAAAGAGCTCCAAGACAAGACCAGTTGTCGTACAAAAAGTGAGTATTACCCCTTTTCATTTGCCGCCATATTTGATGCTCCACTTTGTCTCTTATTTGAAGCATCTTCTTCCATACTTGAGATCTACCTTTCCAAGGTACCAACACTTTATTAATCTTCTCGCAGTACTTTTTCATGAATGTAGACCACAATTATCCTTAGTTCTATATTTCCACCAGAGCGTTGTAAAAAGTGCTTTGGATTCATCATATAGGGATCTAAAATCAAGACCACCCTCATCTTTAGGTAAGCACAAAGAATCCCACGAAACCCAATGTCTGCCCTACCATTTCCAGAGTTACTCCAGCAGAACCTAGCACATCTTCTGCAATAGAGTAATGACATTTAAGGGTGGGTTCACAGCTGACACGAGCTGAATTGGCCTGCTCTCAAGCACATGTGAGATAAAACAACCTTGCCTCTAATAGATGGCAACTTGCCTTTCTATGATTCTAATCTCTCATGTACTTTGGATATGATGGGCTTATAAAAATCCTTCTGCCTCCTACTGTAGAATATTGGATAGCCCAAATACGTGAAGTGGAATCGATGCCTTTGAAATTCAGTATTGAGATGCACTGTATTGGCTTCTTCTTCAAAAACATTTTCATGCGTATAAAAAGTTGATTCTCATTGTTAACTTTCTGACTTGAAGTTGCTTCATATTCCTCTAGTACATTCACGATCAATTGGATTTTCCCATAGTGAAAAGAACTGAAAATGATAGTGTCACCAGCATATGAGAGATAAATAATGTTCTAAATCCATTTTGTCATTCCAACCCCTATGAAATTAGGGTTATAAATTAATCATCCAATGCCCTACCAAGCACCTCTTCAGCCAAATAAACCATGTAGGAGACAATGAATCTCCTTGCTTTACACCCCTTTAAGATTTGAAGAAACCATTTGGCTGACCATTTAACAGTATTGAATACCAATTGTTTGAAAGTAACCTGAATATCATATCAATGAATATTTTCCCAAATCTCATCTGCCTCAACATTTTTTTCAAAAACAAGGATGAAACCCTATCATATGCTTTGGTCATATCTAATTTTATCACCACATTGGATGGTTTGCCTCTCTTACTTATGTCAATGATAATATCCAGTGTTAATAAGATGTTCTCTATAATACTCATCTTTTTCACAAATCTTGCTTGATTAGGAGAAATAAGAGTAGGCTAACAAGTCCAACAATCTTTAATGGATCACCCTAGAGATGATCTTGTTTGAGAAATTGCTCAAACTAATTAGCCTCATATCTGAGAAGGTTGCAACATTCTTCTTCTTAGTTAACAACACAAATGTTGACCCATGTCACTGCATAGTTTTGATTGACAAATGGCTGACCAGTTGAACCAGGTCCATCAGAGCACACATCTTGAACTGAATAGCTGGCACATGAACCGTATATGCATAGGATATATTTGTGAATGTGAAATATCAATGAACCAAGAGATTGTCTCCTAATGCGAAAAGGTTGC
Organism: Nicotiana paniculata; assembly: GCA_005239505.1. Classification (NCBI taxonomy): domain Eukaryota; kingdom Viridiplantae; phylum Streptophyta; class Magnoliopsida; order Solanales; family Solanaceae; genus Nicotiana; species Nicotiana paniculata. The sequence continues at coordinate 57,737 of ML333171.1, read as the reverse complement.
AAACTGATGAGTTGATTGAAGTCGAATTCAGCAAGGAAAGTAACAAAATAAAGGAAGTTGAGTTTGGTACGAATTATGTTCACCCAGGTAGAGTTGGACTAGAATTGGACGACAAGCTCAACAACTGACTCTATAAATACTTGATGTATTTCTGCTGGAATTCTACACGCACAAAAGCTAAAGTGAATCAAAATCTGAAAGCAAAGTTCCTAGAGTTATTTTACTAGCAGAATCAATATGCAATCCAAAGGCTACAATTCAACTAGAAAAACCAGTTCCATCTGATTGTTTATTGAGTCTAGTTGATTGTAGTAGGAGTTTTAGTATTGTATCTTTCAGATTTCATAGAAGCAATTGTAATAGGTACGTATTGTTCAAGTTAGAGTTTACTTGAGGTGTGTAGAAATTAGCTAGGGGCTAGTTACTACAAAGGGATTAGAGTTAGTCCTAGGATTACAAAATAGTTTATTTTGTAAGTCTGTTTGGCTCAAAGTTTTAGTGAAGAGTTTGAGCAAATCCTACTGAAGAGTAGGTCGTGGTTTTTTAGCCTTTTGAGCCAGGTGTTTTCCACGTAAAAATCTCTGTGTTTTTACTTTACTACTTTCTTATTATTCTGCAACAGTAGTAGTTGGAACACCAAGAAGAACCAGGTTCTTCTATTGAGATAGCACTCAAAAATTGGGTACCACACAAAGTAACATATCTTCTTGTGTGGTATTGACGTCTAAAACATCAACAAGATTTGTGCGTGTGATGAATTTTGGTAGCTCAGCACCATAAAAGAATTCCCTAACCATATTCAACACATCAGCACCAATAATATCCAATTTAGATTGATTAAATTGTGTAGTGAATCCATTAGGACCACTGGAACTATCTTCATTTAATCCAAACAATGCAAGCTTGACTTCCTCCAATGTTGGTTCTGCCCACAGTCTAGTACTTTGTTCATCGGTGACCATTTTAGGAACATGGTTCACTATGTCAAAATCTATTGGAATCCTCTCAGTGAATGAGCTTGAAAGAAATCCACTACCTCTTTAGCCATCTCTTCCTATAAATCAATCTAATTACTATTATTATAAAGAATTTTGGACACCTACAGCCTCTTCCTATTTCCTTTGACATGAGCATGAAAGAACTTAGTGTTCCTATATCCATTTTTGAACCATTGCATGCATGCCTTTTGCCTCCAAAATTCCTCTTCTAAGAGGTAGTACCTGGTAAGATAAGCCTCCACTTTGTGCAATTTGGCTCTATTTTGAGTTGTTGGATGAAGCTCAAACTCATTTTCATGAACTTTGATCACATCTTCTGTGGCAGAAATTTTTTTGAATATATAACCAAATGTTTCTTTGCTCCAAGATGCCAATGTTATCTTCACCTTCTTCATCATATTTTGAATCACTCTGAATGGATTGTCCATATAATCAAAGTGCCAATTCTCATCATGTAACGACCCGGCCGGTCGTTCCAAGAGTTTAGCCACGTTTCCCCCATTTCAGCTTCATTTATGTGTGTTGGGTTGGTTGGTTCGGGTTCAGAGTGGTCATGGTGAGAATTGAGGCATTTGGTCTCTCAAGGTAGCCTAATAGTTGATAAAGTCAACTGAGAGTTGACTTATTGGTGAATGACCTCGGAATGTGGATTTTATGGATTAAATGGTTTTGTCAGGTGATTGGGACTTAGGAGTGTGTTCGGAATGGGGTTTTGATGTCCGGTGTAGAATTAGGCTTGAATTGGCGAAAGTTAGTTTTTGGCGATTTTCTTCGGTCGTCAGTGGAAAATAGGCTATCAGGGTCGGAATAAGATTTCGGAAGTTGGAACAGGTCCATAATGTCATTTTGGATATGTGTGTAAAATTTTAGGTCAATCGGATGTGTTTTGGTTGGTTTCGGCATCATTGGCGATATTTAGAAGTTCCAAAGTTCATAGGCTTGAATTTGATGTGATTTTGGTGTTTTTATGTTGTGTTTGGCATTTCGAAGGCTCGACTAAGTTTGAATTATATTATGGGATATGTTGGTATTTTTGTTTGAGGTCCCGAGGGCCTCGGGTGTTTTTCGAGTGGTTAACGGACCAACTCTTGGCTTAAAAACTAGGCAGATTATTGCTGGAGTGAGTTTTTGGTTTCCTTCTATGCGATCGCGGGAGGGTGTTTGTGATTGCATAGACCTAGCTGGGGGATGGAAGGATTTTTGTTATATGTGATCACATGGTGGAGGTCGCGATCTCATGAGAGTGAGGTTGTTGTGCAGTGCGATCGCGTGGTGTTGTTCGCGTTCGCATAGAGTTGAAGGGTGTGTGAGTGGGCTGAGCCGTTGTTCGTTGCGATCGTGTAGAGTGGTTTGCGATCGCGTGGGTTTACGTCCTGCTGAATTGCGATCACGTGTGGATGGCTGCGATGGCGTTGTGTAATTTGATGGGGAAGCAGATTTGTTCTTCGCGATCGCATGGGAGCTTCTGCGATCGCAGTGAAGAAAGAGGCCTGGGCAGACAGTTTTTAAGTTCTTTTTCGGGGGTTCTTGGCCATAACTTGTTTATCCATTAGAGAGATCGGGGGGAGGACATTTTGGACGAGATTTTCAGTGGGGTTCTTGTGGTAAGTGTTCTTCAATCATTTTTGGTTCAATTTCATGCATTTTTCTTGATTTTCACCATGCAATATGAGGAATTAAAGTAGAAGAGTTGGAAAAATAGGAGGAAATTTTGGAAAATGCTTTTGGTGTTTTGAGTGGGCAATTGAGGTCGGATTTTGGTAAATTTAGTATGGGTAGACTCGTAAGGGAATGAGGATTCTAGTTTTGTGATATTTATCGAATTCCGAGATGTGGGCCCGAGGCTCGGGTTTGACCAAATTTCGAGATTCTTATATAATTTGATAGTTTTCGATTGGGTTGTGTTCCTTTGGTATATATTGATGATGTTAAACTGGTTTTGGCTAGATTCGGAGCAATCGGGAGCCAATTTGAGGGGCAAGAGCATAGCGGACTAGTGTTGTGGCCCGGTAGAGGTAAGTAATGGTTATAAATCTTGTCCTGAGGGTACGAAACCCCAGACTGAATATTTCTCACTGATTTTAGAATAGCGCACATGTCGGATGACGAGTATGTGGCGCGCATCTATTTTTGGATGGACTAGGTCCCCTCCGCAGGAGACTAATGAGTTGCATATTTTACTCAAAACCTTATGTTAAATTATGTTCTAAAGATTGTTGAATTATTTGGGCTATAATCCGTGTTTGGGGCCTCGTGCCGATCTGTTTAGACCCCTTGGGGGATTTTTACTGATGTCTTCCTCACTATTTACTGATGATTTTACCCAACCACATTGTGCTTACTATTTTCGAAACTCAGCCTTATATACACTATTTTGAGATTTAAAAATGATGTTTTGGGATGAGTACCCGGTTTTACTAATTCGCCCGAGGGGATTTTTGAGTGGTTCTGCTGAGTGAGGCCAAGGGCCTTATTGTGAGGATATGATACGCCATGAGGTGGCTTGATTTTAGCGCTTGGGCTAAAGGAGCCCCTCCGGAGTCTGCACACACCCCCTGTGAGCGCACAGAGTGCCGAGTGACGAGTGATTGGGAGGCATGAGTGACTGTAAGGTGTTGAGCGACTGATTATGAGTGACTGTGAGGCATGCCCGAGGGGCTGATTATGATACATGGTTTTGCCCGAGGGGCTACTTATGATTTTACTACTTTCACTCTGGAGTTATGAAATATGTTTTGCCCGAGGGGCCTCTATATGATTCATTTCATTTTCCTACTAAATCATTCGGTTTGAAGTTGTTGAAAATATACATTCTTCAAAGGATTTTTCTGAAGTTGGTTTTAAGGCATGATGATTTCATATATCTATGTTATACCGTTGGAAAGAAAGATTGTGCATCTTGTGATTTGATGACATTGATTTTATGCGTTTCTTGCTGCCAGACCTGATTTATTTTCATTACTACTGAGTTGGTGTTCTCACATTACTCCCTGCACCTTATGTGCAGATCCAGGTGTTAGGGCAGGGTGAGTTGTCTATCTGTTCCAGAGATTCTGGGAGGTTTGAGAGGTAGCTGCTTGCGTCCGCAGTCCTGCTCCCTCTCTTGTTTACTATTATAGAGTTTATTTTCTTTGAGTTGTATAATTTATGTAGATGCTCATGACCAGTGACTCCAGGTTCTCAGGGGTTGTATTAATATTCAGTGTAGCTTTAACTGTTTTATAAATGTTTAAAGTGTTTATGGGTTATCAGTATAGTAAAGATGTAAATGGAAGCTTATTATGATTTGAGTGTAGTTTTGGCTGGCCTAGTTCCACGATAGGAGCCATCATGATTGGCTTAGATTTGGGGTCGTGACAGTTTGGTATCAGAGCACTAGGTTACATAGAACTCACCGGTCATGAGCAGGTTTAGTAGAGTCTTGCGGATCGGTACAGAGACGTCTGTACTTATCTTCGAGAGGTTCCGGAACCCTTAGGAAAACCTCACATTCTTGAATTCTTGTCGTGCGAATCCATTATATTCAGCCAAGAGCGTAACTCTTGAATTCCTCCCATGTATTGGAGCGCGCACGAGAGCACTTGGTATCGGTTATGCATCGACGGCTTGTGGCTTCCATGGATGAGATGTGATTTTGGTATGTTAGTAATGGGCCAGTCTGGAGGACTTGAGGCCGGATTCATTCTGTGGCTTGATTGCTGAGATTTTCGTTGTGTGGGCACATGTAATTGGGGACTTGTATGTCTTTTTTTGTTCTTATTGATGAGAATTGGTGACTAGATGCCTATGTGGTAGGTGTGATTTGATTGTTAGATGTGTTCAGACTGTGAATTATGTCAAAAGGGTTGGCTGGAAATGTGGTAAGATTTATTGAGTGTTTGATTTCTGTCTCGATTTGGTATATGGCCTTGAGTTGTGAGTATGTTGGAAGACCTCTCATGTTGTGTAGTGGAGTGAAGCGGATCTTTCTGTTGGGTTATGAGTTCCTAGTGATGTATTTTGAGCTGATCATTTTCCTCAGTAACGTTTATGTAATTGATTGACGGTGTATTCCAGCCGTATTAGCACTCATTTTATTGTATTCATTGATGGCGTCCTGGCATTTTCGCGTAGCCAGGAGTAGCATACTCAGTATCTGAGGATGGCATTATAAGGATTCAGGGAGGAAAGGCTCTATGCAAATTCTCCGAGTGTAAATTTTGGCTCAGTTCAGTAGAATTCTTGGGACACTTGGTGTCTAGTGAGGGTATCCATGTGGTCAGACATGTGTGGGTAGAGCTTCCAGAAGCTCGAGATTTCTGTGACCACCGCTCCAGTGTTAGTTCTGCCATCAGCTTCAGGTTCTTACCGCGTATTGTGATGCCTCGAGGGTAGGCGTTGGTTGTGTTCAGATGCAGGAAGGTGTAGTGATTGCGTGATAGTTATGGTCTTCAGAAGTGTATGGAAAGATATCAGTTGGGGCTAAGCGGGCAGGGGTATCTCCTGTGGGTTTTCCTAGGGTGTGCGGTCCCTATGTAGTTCTGTAATAAGTTCTCTTCTACCAGTAAATGATATATATTGTAATTGGAGTTTAGATCTCTTGTGGAAGTTGGCGTGACTATTGCAATGGTGAATGCGAGATTTGCAGATGACTTGAGCTGTTGGACGGGTGGTGTTATTATGGGTATTGTGAGTTATTGTTGGTCTCGATCGTTGTCTTTGAGCCAAGTGGTGGAGTCTGTTATGATAAGTTGATTGCACGATTATGTGTGATATTGGTTTCAGTTCGAGGTATATTGGTAAAACAGTTATGACCTGCAGGTGTTGGGTTTGGGAATGTCACGAGTAATGGAAATTTCTTCGATATAGGTTGTAATGTACTCTGTTGGGTAATTGGGTTCTATTGAACGATTTAGTGGAAATTGTAAAAGGTGTAGTGGATGCAGTTTATGAATTTGCTTGTGGCTTCAGGTGAGTGGATTACTTTCCTGGTATGTTAGTCTGCGAACTGGTAAGGTCGATTCTGTCTAATTGGTCAGTGTGATTGAGATTTACGTTAGAGGGTGTCAAGACATGTGGTAATTCTACATCATCACGGATTCTACATATCGGTATCAGGAAGGTGAAGGTAATGGCTTTAGATTCGCAGGAATTCTCTTCAGGGTAAGTATTTTGAATGTGGTACTTTTGGGGATATTTGAGAGAGTATTCGGTGACTTATGAGCCTTAGGCGGTATGATTTTATGCTTGGAACGCGTGTGGTGATTCTAGGTTGAAAATTGTGGTATTACGGCAGGAAGAAGTACCAATTTGAAGGTAAGTTAGAATAAACATGGGTAAGCAGGGCAACTTGGTAGTAGGTCGGATCGGCATATTAAGGGATACAATTAGTTCTTGTGTGTTCATTAGGTGACGAGTTTTTTGGGTGTTTCTTAGCAATGCTCTTGGATTTTTGGTGGCCTGTGCAGCTTTGTGGAGTTAGGAGAATTCAGTCCTGATGGTTTGGTGATGCGCAAATGGGATTTCGTATAGTTCCAGATGGTTTCTACCGCGGTTAAGGGTGCATATTTTCTTATGACGTGTAGTTAATTTGTTTCTAAATAGGATCAAATGGAAGTTCTTGGCTATTTGGGTATGTAGTTGCTTGTGGCTCAGAAGGGGCCATGGAGTTCCCGTATTTTCCCTATGTTGGCATGGCGCATTGCGGTATGTTGGGTAGAATTGAGATTTGCACATGTGAGGTCACGGTTCGGTTCTGGAAGGAAGGTCATAAATTCTTAGGCAGCATGGGCAATTTCAGATGACTAGGTAGAGATATCACTAACTTGATGAGGGTATACGTTCCAGAAGGAGAAATGTGTTTGAGTTAAGGGTACTTCATTGGTATCGCGGTGCCCTATTGTTGGATCGACTGTTGATATTCCAGGTTGCTTGGTAAACGGAAGAATTATAGGGGTATCCCTCGTGGAATGGGTGAGTATTTGGGATGTGTTATGTATTTGAGCGGTGGAGTTGTGATCAGATATGGTAATCCGTACGTTTCATGGACTTCGAGACTGAGAGTTCTCATAAACAGGATATTTTGTGGAAGTGAACTGTGAAGATGCGAGTTGAGCTAGTCGGATGTTAGTATGTACCATGATTCCATCATTATGAACTTTTCAGTAAGTTATCTATCTGTTGTGGGTGATCATAGTTAATTTAGGGTCACTGGTAGGCTAATATGGGTGTGTGTTCAGCACCGGGTCGAAATGGTTGGCTCCAAATTTCTATTATTGAGGAAGGTACCATTCGATTGTGATTGAGTTTATTCATGTTCTGGAGTGATCTATGAGTTACCCTTCGGTGTTGCGAGGTGTGGTGATTATTGGTTATATGCACATATGGTGCGGTTCTAATTAGGTGTTATAGCTAGATTTGAGTAAGGTAAGTAATTGGGTGTTGCGGGATTGAGACGTGTTGGTTATGTACTTTCTGTTTCGGGTGGCATGGTATCGTCTGGTTTTCCCCCGTGGTTATGGCAATGCACTTTGAGTACTTGATGTTGAATTTTGAATGGTTATCTATTTTGGGCAAGGTGTCTTGAAGTATTTCAAGTGGACCAGCGTTGGATGAGATCGCGCAGTGTAGCGGAGTTATGTGGGGGTATGACCTTTGGTATTGGATACATGTGTTTTTTATTTTTACGGTGTGTGCCAGGCTATTAGTATGATATGGTGATGGTAATTGTTAATGGCAGGATAGTCCTCTCGTGTGGATCTTTTATATAATTTGATTACATTGGGAAGTTGTTGTTAAGTGCACAAGTTGCACAGGTTTTGGCTTCGAATTGTATCGATGTGTTATGTTATCAGGGTGGTTTTGATGGATGAGAAGAGGTCATCGGACCTAGAATGAGCATTTTCAGAATATTCTACAGCATAGTTAGAAGGATAAATATCGGGAATCGGCTTAAAACCTGTTGTAATTCCTGTTCGGGAAGGGGAAGCTTCATGTATGACTGATTGGACGAATGGTTGTTAGTTCTACGTGCTTATTTCTTCATCAGCAGTATATGGAAGTGTTAGAGCGAGGCATTTCTTGATAAGAGGTTATGTACCGGTATTGGGTTGTTCTGAGCAGTTATTGTGATTAAGAGTTATCGCTATGAGTGTTTGAGTCGCGCTGTGTATTATGTGATTTCATCTGGGGTGCATATATGGCTTGATTCGGCATGTTCGGACTTCTTCAGTTTATAGTTATGGAATTTTGATCTTGTATATTATTTCAGAAGTGGGAATTTGGTTCTAAGGTTTATGGGCCAGGATTTGGATTTTGAAATTTCAACGGTATTGTTCTATTGGACCTGTATGGGATAGGGTGACGTGGGATCACCCTCGGGTATGTGTATGGTAAGCTACGTAACAGTTTGATATTGTTGGGGAACAACTCTTGGCACGTTCGAGGACGAACGTATGTTTAAGTGGGGGAGGATGTAACGACTCGGCCGGTCGTTCTAAGAGTTTAGCCATGTTTCCCCCATTTCAGCTTCATTTATGTGTGTTGGGTTGGTTGGTTCGGGTTCAGAGTGGTCATGGTAAGAATTGAGGCATTTGGTCTCTCAAGTTAGCCTAATAGTTAAGAAAGTCAACTGAGAGTTGAATTATTGGTGAACGACCTCGGAATGTGGATTTTATGGCTCGGATGGTTTCGTTAGGTGATTTGGGACTTAGGAGTGTGTTCGAAATGGAGTTTTGATGTCCGGTGTAGAATTAGGCTTGAATTGGCGAAAGTTATTTTTTGGCGATTACTGGTTGGCAGTGAAAAATAGGCTATCGGGGTCGGAATGGGATTCCGGAAGTTGGAGCAGGTCCATAATGTCATTTTGGATATGTGTGCAAAATTTCAGGTCAATCGGATGTGTTTTGGTTGGTTTCAGCATCACTGGCGATATTTAGAAGTTCCAAAGTTCATAGGCTTGAATTTGATGTGATTTTGGTGTTTTTGCGTTGTGTTTAGTATTTCGAAGGCTCGACTAAGTTTGAATGATGTTATGGGATATGTTGGTATGTTTGGTTGAGGTCCCGAGGGCCTCGGGTGTGTTTCGGGTGGTTAACGGACCAACTCTTGGCTTAAAAACTAGGCAGATTTTTGCTGGTGTGAGTTTTTAGTTTCCTTCTACGCAATCGCAGGAGGGTGTTTGCGATCGTGTAGACCTGGCTGGGGGATGGAAGGATTTTTGTTATATGCGATCGCATGGTGGAGGTCGCAATCGCGTGAGAGTGAGGTTGTTGTGCAGTGCGATCGCGTGGTGTTGTTCGCGTTCGCATAGAGTTGAAGGGCGCGTGAGTGGGCAGAGTCGTTGTTCTTCGTGATCGCTTAGAGTGGTTTGCGATCACCTGGGTTTATGTCCTGCTGAATCGCGATCGCATGTGGATGTCTGCGATCGCGTTGTGTAATTTGATGGGGCAGAAGATTTTTTCTTCGCGATCGCAGTGAAGAAAGAGGCCCGGGCAGACAGTTTTTAAGTTCTTTCTCGGGGGTTCTTGGCCATAACTTGTTTTTTCATTAGAGAGCTCGTGGGGAGGACATTTTGGACGAGCTTTTCAGTGGGGTTCTTGTGGTAAGTGTTATTCAATCATTTTTGGTTCAATTTCATGCATTTGTCTTGATTTTTACCATGCAATTTGAGGAATTAAAGTACAAAAGTTGGAAAAATGGGAGGAAAATTTGGAAAATTCTGTTGGTGTTTTGAGTGGGCAATTGAGGTCGTATTTTGGTAAATTTGGTATGGTTAGACTCGTAAGGGAATGAGGATTCTAGTTTTGTGATTTTTATCGAATTCCAAGATGTGGGCTCGGGGCTCAGGTTTGGCCAAATTTCGAGATTCTTGTATAATTTGATAGTTTTCGATTGGGTTGTGTTCCTTTGGTATATATTGATGATGTTAAACTGGTTTTGGCTAGATTCGGAGCAATCGGGAGTCAATTTGAGGGGCAATATCATAGTGGACTAGTGTTGTTGCTCGGTAGAGGTAAGTAATGATTATAAATCTTTTCCTGAGGGTATTAAACCCCGGACTGCATATTTCTCACTGATTTTAGAATGCCGCACATGTCGGATGACGAGTATGTGGCGCGCACTAATTTTTGGATTGGACTAGGTCCCCTCCGTACGCAACTAATGAGTTGCATATTTTACTCAAAACCTTATGTTAAATTGTGTTCTAAAGATTGTTGGATTATTTGGGCTATAAGCCGTGTTTGGGGCCTCGTGCCGATCTGTTTAGACCCCTTGGGGGATTTTTACTGATGTCTTCCTCACTATTTACTGATGATTTCACTCAGCCACATTGTGCTTACTGTTTTCGAAACTCAGCCTGATTTACACTATTTTGAGATTTAAAAATGATATTTTGGGTCGAGTACCCTGTTTTACTGATTCGCCAGAGGAGATTTTTGAGTGGTTCTGTTGAGTGAGGCCGAGGGCCTGATTGTGAGGATATGATACGCCACGAGGTAGCTTGATATTAGCGCTTGGGCTGAAGGAGCCCCTCCGGAGTCTGCACACACCCCCAGTGAGCGCACAGAGTGTTGAGTGCCTAGTGACAAGTGATTGGGAGGCATGAGTGACTGTGAGGTGCTGATTCACTGTGAGGTGCTGAGTGACTGGGAGGTTCTGAGCGACTGATTATGAGTGTCTGTGAGGCATGCCCGAGGGGCTGATTATGATACATGTTTTTGCCCGAGGGGCTACTTATGATTTTACTACTTTCACTCTGGACTTATGAAATATGTTTTTCCCGAGGGGCCTCTATATGATTCATTTCATTTTCATACTAAATCTTTCGGTTTGAAGTTGTTGAAAATATACATTCTTCAAAGGATTTTTCTAAAGTTGGTTTTAAGGCATGATGATTTCATATATCTATGTTATACCGTTGGAAAGAAAGGTTGTGCATCTTGTGATTTGATGACATTGATTTTATGTGTTTCTTGCTGCTCAAACCTGATTTATTTTCATTACTACTGAGTTGGTGTACTCACAGTACTCCCTGCACCTTGTGTGCAGATCCAGGTGTTAGGGCAGGGTGAGCTGTCTATCTGTTCCATAAATTCTCGGAGGTTTGCAAGGTAGCTGCATGCATCCGCAGTCCTGCTCTCTCTCCTGTTTACTATTATAGAGTTTATTTTCTTTGAGTTGTATAATTTATGTAGATGCTCATGACCAGTGACTCCGGATTCTCGAGGGTTGTATTAATATTCAATGTAGCTTTAACTGTTTTATAAATGTTTAAAGGAAGCCTTTATGGGTTATCAGTATAGTAAAGATGTAAATGGAAGCTTATTATGATTTGAGTGTAGTTTTGGCTGTCCTAGTTCCACGATAGGCGCCATCACGACTGGCTTAGATTTGGGGCCGTGACATATCAACCACTTTTAAGAAAGAACCATGCTTTTTCCAGAATTTAAGAAACTTGGATGATTACCTAACTTGTACAGTGTTAAGATTACAGGATAATAAGAGAGGAGCATGGTCTGACACATACTTGATCAAATTCTCAACCTCTAGATCTAGGAATAAATCTTGGAATTGTTTATTAGCCAAGAACCTTTCTAGATTCTTGAATATGCAATCAATATCCGACCTCCCATTCCACCATGTATAAACATTCCCTTTGAATCCAACATCATACGATGCACATGTGTCTACAGAATGAGAAAAATCTTCAACTTCACTCAAGTAGACTAGAAGGACACCATACTTTTCTTCCTCCGATAAGATGACATTTAAATCACCTCCTACAAGCCAAGGATATTCCATGTCAGAAGCTGAATGATACATGGAGTCCCACAGTTCAATTCTCTCCACTGCATCACATTTAGCATATACAAGTGTAACAATTGATTCCTTCACTAGACTTCTATGAAACAAATTTAGAGTCATTTGTTTTTCCAAATCCATAATAATGTCTACATCAATATCCTCATCAACAAATGCTCATATCTTGTCATCCATGTTTTCACAAGCAGAATGAATCCCCAGCTTTCTTCTATACTCTTCAATCTTGTTAACATGCCAAGGCTCCATCAATCCAATCAAATAAAAAATTTACTTTCTGTGAAGGTTAAGTAACCTATTGAAAGATTTTTGTGTGTTTATCAACCTCACATTCCAAATTAAAGCATTATCCATAGGATTATTTGGTCGTAGAGATCCCACTTCTCTTTGGTTTCGCCCTTACAGGTACTATATTTTCCTTTTGTTTCCTTGCATGTTTCCCAACTCATTTTTTAGTGTCAACACTCCTGGGTGGGATGTCTCCATCCCTAGCTACCTATTGAAAGTTGGCAGTCATTGATTCTTCCTTAATATCCTCACCTAGATCTTCGTGTTCACTCTTGCCATCATCCACCACTAGTAGAGCTAAAACATTTGGTTAATGATTTTTGGCTATAATTCCCAACTCCTTTTGGCCCTTGTTATTAATGAGAATTCCCTTATCCAATATACCACTTGTAACACTAAAAGTTTTCAAAGTCAGGATTCTAGGATCATCAACTGTAGGAGTCACAATTTGAATAGCATTGTTACTTTCCCCAGTTTCAGGAATACTGGGCCTTGTGGTGAGGTCAATTTGATCATACGACTATCTAGTATCCTCCCTCAACACCATAGAACTCTGCTCCATACCTCCTAATGCCTCATGGATTTCCTAGAATTGAAGCTCATAAACATCACCCAAGTTAGGGTTTACTATAGCAGACACTGCAGGAATTACTATTCCATTGGGTTTTGCAATCTTGCTTTCAGTTGTTTGATGGTGTGACCCTATTGTATTCTTTAATAACTCCCCAGCCTGATCATCACCAAGAAACTACATTGGATAACCTCCAACCTTGGTCATAACCTGGACAGTGCCCTTAGGCTTTACTATTTTGTTGGTCTTCATCTTAGCTGAAGCCTCAACTACTGGATCACCACTGATATTTCCTTCCTTATTTGATCCTTGATCATCTCAAACTAGTATATTTGCTTTTTTCTTGGTAGAGTCTTGTCCAGTTTCAACCCTAGTTTGTGGAATTCGAGGGTTTACTGTAACACTAGGGCTAAAAATAACTGTCAGTTTCTCCATTACGATGCCCCTTTCCTCCTTGTTTCTGAGACTAGTTTTAGCAGCTGTATTACCCTCCATATTATCTACTTCATCACTCCATAGGACTTTAGCATAATTAGCTTCATTATTAACACCACTATCTTCAAAATCCTCAAAAGTTTGCGATGGAATATGCTGGAATTAGTGATTAATAGTGACATTAAAATCTCTCGGATCTTATTTGCTTGTGACAAATCTCATGTGAACCTATTCTATTGTTGACTCCTTCTTACTTGAATCCCAATTTCAATAGGATTAGTTAAATTTCCCTTAGCCGCAATTGGAGTCCCATTCTTCTTAGGAGTAATTTTCCCAGAAGAGATAGGATTGGAATATTTTGCCTTTTTTACCTCATTCTTCTCCATGCCCAATACTTTCTCCACATCTTCTTTCTTTATTTGTTTCTCCTTTTCAATTTCGCCTTCCTCCAGGAATGCAAACTTGTTATTGTTCGCACTAGCTCGTTTGATTGTTGTTGATTTCTCGTAGCAACTTCTTTCCCAGTTGTCCCCTTACCATTTGTTTCCTTCTTCTCATGTGTTGTCTCAACATCAATATTCCCATAATTATCAATAATATAGCCTTTAATATCCTATTGATACTTTTTTTTCCTTCTTTACATCCACTCGTTCTTAGTAGTATTTGGAGCTTGCTATCCCTGCACTTAACCACTTGTTGGTACCTTAGTAAAAGATGCAGTTGTCCCTACAACATCACTTTGTGTTATGATGGTCCTCTCCTTGCCTTGTTCATCTCATTCTTCATGAAATTTCATGTGCAGTTATGGATGAATAATCCAGCATTCACTCTCATTGTGTCCTTGTTTCTTACAAGTTTTACAATATTTAGGCATATATTCGTACTTTATCTTAATCCATTTTGACTCCTCTGGTCCAGTTTCATCCTCTTCCTCAATAATATTGATTCTTTGAGTCAATGTATCTAGTAAATTCACTTTAACTTTTACCTTAGCACAACTAGGTCGTGTACCATTTTGAGTTGCTAAATCAACATGTAATGGCCTACCAAAGCATTAGCTAGGGAAAACACAAATTCTTTACCAAATAGTGAGGAGGTAAATCAAGAAAAGATATCCAAGCAATGGCAATTGGTATTTACTCCTTCGACTTCCATCGTGGACTCCACTTTGTACATCTTACCCGCCACATATCACCTTAAGCCTTCAAATTTAAGGTTGGATTTTATATGAAGCGAATATAATCCTCCATTAACGATAATTTAATAATAACATGGGTGTCCTCAATCAAACCAATCACACATGAACCTTTTAACTCACACTGTATGGGATTAATTTTTCTCAACTCTTGAATCATAGGTTTTCCATAAGAAAACTTACCTAGAACAGCTAAGTGTAATCCCTGCTGCATAATAGATTTTTTAACTTCAGTCTTCTTCCATTGCACCATTGGTTCACCATGTAAATACTCGACTGGCGTTAGATTTACATTGGTTTCTTGCATGGGAGCATTTATTGCTTGGGGTTTTAGAATTTTTGCGTAGTTTGGGATTAAAATAGGGCCGGTTGAAGTTTGGAGAGGTTGTATGGTGGTGAGAGACAACTGAACAACCTCCATAGCCGCCTCTCAGGCTGGGGGAAGTGCCCAGACTCCTGCCGCCCGCGTACCAGAGCAGCTAGCCCACAGTCACAGACTCCGGCACCTCAGCCAGCCGGAGTAGCTCGGTCGGATATTGCAGCACCGGTAGCAGAGGGAGCAGCCATGTCAGCAAATGCTTTGTGGAGACTGGACAGGTTCACTAAGTTATTTACTGCTACTTACACTGGTTCACCATTAGAGTACCCCCAGGATTATTTGGACAGCTGCCATGAGGTTCTTCGAAATATGGGCATAGTGGAGTCCAACGGAGTTGACTTCGCTACTTTTCGATTATCTGGTGCAGCCAAGAATTGGTGGGGAGACTATTGCTTAGCCAGACCAGCTGGATCTACACCTTTGACTTGGACTCAGTTCTCAGAGGTATTTCTGGGGAAGTTCCTTCCCATTACTCAGAGAGAGGGCCTTCGGAGGCAGTTCGAGCGTCTCCAATAGGGATCCATATCCGTCACTCAGTACGAGACCAGGTTCATCACTCTAGCCCAACATGCTCTTAAGATACTTCCCACTAATCGGGAGAGGTTTCGGAGGTTTATCGAGGGATTGGTCCAGCCTATCAGACTTCAGATGGCCAGAGAGTCAGGTACAGATATATCGTTCCAAGATGCGGCCAATGTGGCCAGGAGGATTGAGATGATTTTGTCACAGGGAGGTGGTCAGGGACTGATAAGAGGCCCCGTCATTTCGGTTGTTACAGTGGAGCCTCATCTAGGGGTAGGGATTCTTCAGGCAGAGGTCATCCTCCCAGACCTTTTCAGTCAGCCCTCCAGGTTTCCCATGGTACTTCCGGTGGTCGTGGTTATCAGGCGCACTATTCCAATCAACGGTCTTAAAGTGCGCCACCAGCACCTATCTTTGCACCGCCGCTTCAGAATTTCCAGGGTGGTTATCAGGGTCGACAAGGCCAGTTCCAGAGTCAACAATCACATCAGCAGAGGCCTTGTTATACTTGCGGTGGTTTGGGGCACATTTCCAGGTTTTTCCCCCGAGGTTCTGGTGGGTCTCAGCATCACGGTTCTCGTGCCATGGTACAGGCACCAGGTGTTCCACAGCTTGCCCAGCCAGCTAGAGGTGGGGGTAGAGGTGCTAGAGGTGGAGGTAGAGGTCATAGAGGTGGAGCTCATGCCGCCATAGGTGGAGGCCAGCCAACAGCCGGCCGTCCCAGAAATATGGTTCAGTATGGTGGGGCCCAGCCCCAATGTTATGCTCTTCCAGCCAGGCCAGAGGCTGAGTCTTTAGATGCAGTCATTACAGGTACTATTCGGGTTTGTGGCAGAGATGCTTCAGTGCTATTTGATCCAGGGTCTACATATTCGTATGTGTCCTCTTATTTTGCATCATACCTGGTCATGTCTACTGATCCACTGAGTATTCCTGTTTATGTATCTACACCGGCGGGTGATTCTATCATGGTCCATCGAGTCCATCGTTCTTGTGTTGTGGTGATTGGGGGTCTTGAGACCCGTGTTGATTTGTTGCTTTTAGGTATGGTCGACTTTGATGTTATATTAGGGATGGATTGGTCATCCCCCTATCATGCCATCTTGGATTGTCATGCCAAGACGGTGACCTTAGTTTTGCCAGATTTTCCCTATTTGGAGTGGAAAGGAACTCCTGGTCATTCTACCCACAGTGTTATTTTGTACGTGAAGGCTCGGCGTATGGTCGAGAAGGGGTGTTTGGATTATTTGGCTTATGTGCGCGATTCTAGTGTTGAAGTTCCCTCTATTGATTCGGTACCCGTGGTTTGTGAGTTTCCTGAGGTCTTCCTTTCAGACCTGTCGGGGATGCCACCCGACAGGGACATTGATTTCTGCATTGATCTGGCTCCGGGCACCTAGCCCATTTATATTCCGCCGTATCGCATGGCCCCGCTAGAGTTGAAAGAGTTGAAGGAACAGTTGCAGGATTTTCTTAGGCAGGGTTTCATTAGACCTAGTGTTTCTCCTTGGGGTGCTCCAGTTTTGTTCGTGAAGAAAAAGGATGGTTCGATGAGGATGTGCATTGATTACCGGCAATTGAACAAGGTTACAATCAAGAATAAGTATCCACTACCGAGGATTGATGATTTGTTCGATCAGCTTCAGGGTGCTAAGGTATTTTCAAAGATAGACTTGAGATCTGGCTAGCATCAGTTGAGGATTAGGGCATCCGATGTCCCTAAGACATATTTTCGCACTCGGTACGGGCATTACGAGTTGTTAGTCATATCGTTTGGGTTGACAAATGCCCCAGCAGCTTTTATGGATTTGATGAACCGGGTGTTTAGGCCTTATTTGGACTCGTTCGTGATAGTCATCATTGATGATATATTGATATACTCACGCAGCCAGGAGGAGCACGAGTAGCATCTCAGAGTGGTTCTTCAGACTCAGAAGGATAGTTAGCTATATGTGAAGTTTTCGAAGTGTGAGTTCTGGTTGAGTTCAGTTGCATTCCTGGGTCATGTCGTATCAGCAGAGGGTATTCAGGTTGACTCGAAGAAGATTGAGGCAGTCAAGAACTGGCCTAGACCAGCATCAGCTACAGAGATTCGGAGTTTCTTGGGATTGGTAGGATATTATCGTCGGTTCGTGGAGGGGTTCTCATCTATTGCAGCCCAGATGACCAGGTTGAATCAGAAGGGTGCCCAGTTCAGATGGTCGGACGAGTGTGAGGCGATCTTTTAGAGGCTCAAGAAAGCTCTGACTACGGCACCGGTATTGGTTTTGCCCACAGGTTCAGGGCCTTATACAGTTTATTGCGATGCTTCTCGTATTAGGCTTGGTGCAGTGTTGATGTAGGATGGAAAGGTCATTGCTTATGCTTCGAGGCAGTTAAAGATTCATGAGAAGAATTATCCAGTGCATGACTTGGAGTTGGCAGCCATCGTCCACGCATTAAAGATTTGGAGGCGCTATCTGTATGGCGTGGCGTGTGAGGTGTTCACGGATCATAAGGGTCTTCAGTACTTGTTCAAGCAAAAGTAGTTGAATTTGAGGCAGAGAAGGTGGTTGGAGTTGTTGAAATATTATGACATTACCATCTTATATCACCCGGGGAAGGCCCATATGGTGGCCGATGCTTTGAGTAGGAAGTCAACTAGCAAGGGAAGTCTTGCTTTTATTCTGGTCAGTCAGAGGCCGCTTGCTTTGGATGTTCAGGATTTGGCCAATCGATTTGTGAGGTTGGATATTTCTGATCCTATTCGAGTTTTGGCTTGTACTGTCGCTCGTTCTTCATTATTGGAGTGTATCCGTGATCGGCAATTGGATGATCCCCATTTGTGTGTCCTTAGAGATACGGTGCAGCGCGGAGGTGCCAAGCAGGTGACCTTAGATGATGATGGTGTTTTGAGATTGTAGGGGCGAGTTTAAGTGGCCAATGTTGATGGGATTCGAGAGTTGATTTTAGAGGAGGCCCATAGTTCCCGGTACTCTATTCATCCGGCCGCAGTGAAGATGTATCAGGATTTGCGGCAGCATTATTGGTGGTGTAGAATGAAGAAGGATATTGTGGCATATGTGGCGCGATGTTTGAATTGTCAACAGGTTAAGTATGAGCATCAGAGGCCTGGTGGTTTATTTCAGAGGATTGAGCTTCCCGAGTGGAAGTGAGAGAGGATCACTATGGACTTCGTTACTGGACTTCCGCTGAACCGGAAGAAGTTCAATGTAGTTTGGGTCATTGTTGATAGGCTGACCAAGTCAGCGCATTTCATCCCTGTGGCAGTTTCCTATTAATCCGAGAGGTTAGCTGAGATCTATGTCCGGGAGATTGTTCGCCTTCATGGTGTGCCGGTATCTATCATTTTGGACTGGGGCGCGCAGTTTACCTCACGTTTCTGGAGAGCAGTTCAGCGAGAGTTAGGCACCCAGGTGGAGTTGAGCACAGCATTTCAACCTCAGACGGATGGACAGTCCGAGCGGATTATTCAAATATTGGAGGATATGCTCCAAGCTTGTGTTATTGACTTTGGAGGATCATGGGATCAGTTCTTGCCTTTAGCAGAGTTTGCCTAAAACAACGGCTACCAGTCGAGTATCCAGATGGCTCCTTATGAGGCTTTATATGGTAGGCGGTGTCGATCTCCGGTTGGATGGTATGAGCCGGGAGAGGCTCGGTTGTTGGGTGCACATTTGGTTCAGGATACCTTGGACAAGGTCAGGATCATTCAGGATAGGCTTCGTACAACTCAGTCCAGGCAAAAGAGTTATGCAGACCGTAAGGTTCGAGATGTGGCTTTCATGGTCGGTGAGCGAGTATTGCTCCGAGTTTTGACTATGAAGGGCGTGATGAGATTTGGGAAGAAGGGAAAGCTTAGCCCTAGGTTCATTGGTCCGTTTGAGATTCTTGATCGAGTGGGAGAGGTAGCTTATAGACTTGCATTGCCTCCTAGCTTATCAGTTGTACATCCATTTTTTCATGTGTCCATGCTTCGGAGGTATCACGATGATCAAGCCCATGTGTTATATTTCAGCATTGTCCAGTTGGACAAGGACTTATCTTATGAGAAGGAGCCAGTAGCTATTCTAGACCGGCAGATTCGTCAGTTGAGATCCAACAGTTTCCCTTCTGTTCGTGTTCAGTGGAGAGGCCAGCCTCCTGAGGCATCAACCTGGGAGTCCGAGTCCGAGATGCTGAGCCGTTACCCTCATTTATTTCCCGACTCAGGTACTTCTTTCTTCTGTCCGTTCGAGGACGAACGGTTGTTTTAGAGGTGGAGAATGTGACGACCCAAAGGGTCATCACCTATTTTATTACACATTCCGTACTCCCGAGGCCTTGAAAACCTCATTTGTAGTTGCCTCTATTTGCGTGCGCATTCCGGGCGCGTAGCTGGACAGCTTAAATATGAAATTCTGTGAAAAAATGCTAAGATTTGATATTAAAATGAATAAATTTGACTTCGGTCAACATTCTGGGTAAACGGACCCGGACCCCTGATTTGACGGTCCCGGAGGGTCCGTAGGAAAATATGGGACTTGGACGTATGTCCGGAATCGAATTCCGAGGTCCCAAGCCCGAGAAATGAATTTTTGAGTAAAATTGTTTTCTGAAAGTACTTAAGGAAATTGAAAATGAAATATGATTAGAAAGTGATGGTATCGGGCCCGTATTTTGGTTTCGGCGCCCGGTACAGGTCATATATATGGTTTAAGTACTTTTTGTGAAGTTTGGTTGAAATCAGATTTCGTTTGACGGGTTTCGGACTTAAAATGGAAATTTGATGTTTTATGAAATTTTCTAGAATTCATGAATTTTGAGGCCTAATTCGATGTAGATGATGTTGTTTTGGCGATTTGATCGCACGGATAAGTTCGTAGGATGTTATGGGAGTCATATGTGAAATATGGTATCATTCCGAGTTGTATAGGTCAGTTTGGCACGTTGTTAGCGAAGTTTAGAAACCTTAAAATTCCTAAGTTTTGTTCTTGAAGTTTGGGGGTGTGATTTCGAGTTTTAGCGTTATTTTGAGTGTTCCGGAGGCTCGAGCGAGTCTGTAATATGATTTGGGACTCTTTGGTATATTTGGACTAGGACTCGGGTTGGCCCAGGTGCCTTCCGGGCACCTAACGGGGCTAAAAATCAGCAAACAAGGCTGCTGGTGCACCTGCTCTGGTGTGACCGCAGGTGCGGTTGCCCATCATCGCAGGTGCGAGACCGCAGGTGCGATCACCAGTGGCCTGGCCAGCCATCGCAGTTGCGGAGCATTTCTTGCAGGTGCGAGACTGCAGGTGCGGTCTCCACTTCGCAGATGCGATCCCAGAACCCTAGCCCAATTATGCAGGTGCGAGATTCTTCTCGCAAGTGCGAGACTGCAGGTGCGGTCCCCAGAGCCGCAGGTGCGAGTTCACTGTTCAGGCAATGAGTTTTAAAAATGAGTTTTAAACCCATTTTTCTCATTTCCCATCTTCTTCCTTAGGTGATTTCCTCCATTTTTAAGAGCTATCAACCATGTCTCATAAGGTAAGTGAATACCACCTGGGAACTTGTTTCATGCATGCATCCTAGCCTAATTAACTACATAAACTAGTGCAAAAATTCAAGAAAGTGGGTAGTAACCTAGAACTTGTGATCACTTTAGCATTTCCTATGAATTGGCCATGAAATCAAGTAAAAATCATATATTTATGATCCTTAGGCTTTGGGTGAGTGTTCCCTTCGAGAATTTCAAGAATCCGAGCGAGCGGGCCCGGGGTCGAATTTTGATAATTTTGGAATAATGCTAGGAAATGGATAATTAGGCATGTAATTGAATCATTGAACCCTTATTGATATACTTGAGTTGATTATGTCTAGATAATACCATTCCGGGGTCGAATTCTAAAGGAAAGGCGGTGCTAGAGGGTTGATTGTTATACTTTGGACCCGAGGTAAGTGTTTGGTCTAACCTTAGCTTGAGGGAATAGGAGTTGAGTATAATTTTCTACTTGCTAATTGTCAAATACGATGTATAGGCATGGTGACGAGTATCTATACATTGGTTTCTAGCACGACCGTGAGTCCTTATATTGTGAATATTCTGATCTTGTGGTAATTCCATGCTTAATTGATGATTTCTATATGTTGTGAAGAATATGTGAAGGGAATTGTAATATTTAAACTATGTTGGAGCATTGACTCAGATTGTAATACGAATGTTGAAGGTATATGAGATAATTGTATCCTTTGGAGCATTGGCTCAAGTAATAGAGTAAATTATGAAACGAAGTGAAAGAAAGAGAAAGAGCTACTAAAATATACCCTTGCCGGATCATTGTTGCTTGTGATATTGGCTCCCTTATTGGGATGTTGAGATTACTGTTATTGTTCCCTTGTCGGGATTTAATTGTTTAATTGATGTTCCCTTGCCGGGATTTAATTGTTTAATTGATGTTCCCTTGCCGGGATTTCTATTTGTACTCTGTTTATTTCCTTTCCCTTGTTTGTGATTGTTGTTTGGGTGAGGAAGAGTGTTAAAGCACGAAGGGCGATGTTGTGCCATGTTTATATTTATTATGCACGATGGGACATTCCATGCCATGTTTATATTTATTATGCACGAGGGTACATTCCGTGCCATGTTTATATTTATTATGCACGAGGGGATATTCCGTGCCATGTTTATATTTATTATGCACGAGGGGACATTTTGTGCCATGTTTATATTAATTATGCACGAGGGGGCATTCCGTGCCATGTTTTATATTATTATTATGCACGATGGTACATGTCGTGCCGCATCTTTCACTGTTTAATTTGTGTTGTCATTTCCCGTTATTACTTTCAGATATTTCAGACTGTTGTTTTCATTTCTGTCATTTCAGTATTTGCTATCTCTTACCCCCAGCATGTTCTCCCCGTAATTTTATCCTTGTTTAGTTTTTGATGTACTATTGAATTGCACAGGTACACTTTGTTGTCATGTCTTAGCCTCGTCACTACTTCGCCGAGGTTAGGCTCCGCACTTACTCAGTACATGGGGTCGTTTGTACTGATGCTACACCTGCACTTCTTATGTTGTGCAGATTACGCAGCCGGACCCGGAGGACATCATTGGTGGGAGTTTATTCCAGCTTATCATAGAAGCTTCAAGGTATACCTGCTCGCGTTCGTGGGCCTCGGCGTCTCTTCCATCCCTTTGTCTTCACTCCTGTCTTGTTTTTCCCTAATTTCAGAGACAGCTATGTATTTCCTTTTCAGACTTGTATTTAGCACTCTTATAGACAGTTCGTGAGTTTGTGACTCCAGGTTTTGGGAAAATTTACACGTTGTTGTATTATGTTGTCCTTATTTAGTTTGAAACCATATTTATTTCTGATGTTAAATGTGAACCGTTAGTTTATCCTATTAAATTGATGTTAATATGCTAGTTTACCTATACACGTTGACTTGTCTAGCGGGTTCAACATTAGATGTCATCACGGCCCGATGGTGGGATTTCGGGGCGTGACAGAATGTAAGCTGGAAATCTGAATATAAGTTGAAGTTAAACAAGTGTAAGAACTAGAAACTAATCTGGAACTAGAAACTAATCTGGAACTGAACCAAAGTTTACCTAAAATTGTGCTTAAACTGAACAACTATTTGAACTGGTATATGTCTGGCGTTATTGGATATATCCCCCCAATTAGGTAAATGTACATCTAAACTAGCATCATGTGTAGTCATGCAATGTAAATTGTAGCTATAGACACGTATATAACATGCATGACTGGCGTTATGAGCTATATACCCCCTACAGGTAAATATATAGTCAATAGGCTCGGTTGGTATTAGATTTATCTCCCCCAGCATATAATCAAAAGGCCTCACTAGAATTATGGTCTATATCACCCAGACATAATCAACGTAAGCATGTATGAGGCATAACACATGTGGCAGCATCATATGGACTCAAAAGATCATGAAGGAAACAATAAACAGAATCACAAACGTAATCTAACCCTCGTTGTCCATAAGCTGGACGGAGAATCCTATCCCCATTTTAGGAAGAAACTGAGTATGTACATGAGATAAAGGCAAATTAACTCATTAGGATCCCTCTAGGATCAATTTAGAACCAAGGAACTCAAAATTTGTCCAACTTTTCGAATTTCCAAAAATTTCAGCACAGTTTCCTCTAAAATTAGATGATCCCAAAAAATATAGCAAGCACCACAATATACAAGTCAATGGATACCCGAACAAGATGATAACATCAAACTAAAGTAGATCCAGTTATCCACAATAGTGTCAAACAATCAACAAAACGAGATTATGAACGTAATGTTGGCTCATAGTGGCTAACTAGTTATTTAGGAATAACCTAAGCATAAATACATGATAATTAATCTTAAATAATCTTAAATGAATCTATTATTATCATACATATGTTAGTTAAAAATAAAAATATCCAAAGAACAGAATAAACGAAAGTCTGGATGGCATAGGCCAAATGAGCGATTCGCCCTTTTTGTTTTTGTTGTGTTTTGAAGTTCCAACTTAAACTAGTTTCATCCATACCTCACATACGGAAATTAATACCATACAAGGATGTAATACATGCTGAAATTTCCCTTGAACAAATCTTAAAGGATCAAGAAGAAAGGCTAGAACATAGCTAAACCAAATCATGCCGAAAACGAAACAAAAACCCTACATACCTCTTGTGTTCTTGCTTCCAACCCTTTTTCAATTTGATCCATACACTTAGCTATGCTTGTATAGCTAAAATACATAGGTGACAAGCTTTCTTAGCCACGAATATCTTTCCAAAACTCAAGTTATAAGAATAAAGAAGGATGGTAAAGTTTTACCTATGTCGTAAGGATCGCGTTGATGTGTTCGCCTATTGATTTTGAGTTTCGAATGATGAAATTGCTTCAAAACCCTAAGGATGTCTTTAGGATGTCTAAAGAGAGTTTTAGTCTGATTTGGGTCGAAAATAAGGCTTGGAAACGAATTCCGACGCTTTATATAGCAAGATAATTCTCAACCGACCTTGTGGGTCTCAAAGGGAGCTCCTTGCGCAGTCTTCGGAAATACGAATATCTATCTTCTCTTATATTGTATCAATAAACGGATTAATGCTTTAGAAACTAAACTCATAGATATTCAATTTGGTGGGTGTATCACCCCTTAACTCCAAGTATATTTGTAGGAAAATGAAGTGACATTAGACCCAAATTTCAATATAGTTTATGAACTTAACTTGTGACGACTTTCGCCGACTTTTGTTTCACAACTCGCTTGACTTAAAAAATTAACACATGACTATCATACAACTATAGCTTATAAAATCACCTTCTTATCATGTTAAGCTCCCTAGTCTCACCCCAAACGTATGGGTTATAACATTCCCAACTTGCCGACTTTCGACAAAACTTATTTTCTTCGATTCATTTAGCTTCTAAACCTTCCAATTCTCTTGGTTCTTGCAGTTAATGATCTTAAATATTTGTAACCTCCAAGGTAACATGATTAACTTACTTTATGTACTTTCAATGATAATCTCATTTCCGAGCTTATATCAATTGTCTTATGACGTACTTTTACGTACGTGGGGTGTACATTGATTCTCATTTTTGAAGCCTTAAGTTGGAAGAGTTAACCAAGTTTTACTTTTGTGTATTTGATCTCGGATCAAATTTTATGGTCCCGTTAGGTCCAAATGATGATTTGAACTTAGGCATATATCCGGAATTTGATTAGGAGGTCTCTAAGTGTATTTGAATTATTTTGTCGAAAGTTGGCAATTTGAAAGCTTAGAAATTCCATAAGTTTGATCATGATTTGTCTTATTGGCTATCAGGTTTGGATTTTAATTTTGGGACTTGAAATAGGTCCGTTTTGTCATTTGTGGTTATCTGTAAAAGTTTGGCATCATTTCGGGTTGATTTTGATAGGAATCAGACGTGTGGTTGTGTTTTCAGAAGTTCTTGAGTTTCATTGTAAATTTCATGAGTTTTGATGTTTGATTCGTGGTTCCAGATGTTAGTTTGGTATTTGATCGTGCGAGCGAGTTCATCTGATAATTTTATACTTTTGTGGAGCCCGGAGGGTTCGGGTGAGTTTCGGACGTGTTTCCGATTTGTTTGAATTCATTCCAGGTTGGTGGTGTGCTTGTGATGCAATTATTGCAATTGCGAGAATCAGCATCACAATTGCGAAGTTGGTAGAGGAATCTCAGTTATTCCAGGTGCGACACCTGGATTGAAATTGCCAAGGTTGCCATTTGCTGGGTATTTCACATTTGCAAAAGGGGGCAGACTTCGCATTTGCAAAGTCAGTGTCGCATTTGCGACATCCCTTGGGCTTGTCAGGTTCTGAATTTGAAGTGGGATGTTTGTATTTGCAAGGGTTCACAATTGCAAACCCCTGTCGCATATATGACTTCTGCACCAGAACAAAAGGGCTGGAAACGGGACTTAGCTTCATTTCCCTAGACTTGGTAGGAGGCGATTTTGAGGAGGGACTTTCAAACACAACTATTGGGTAAGTGATTTTGATTTAATTTCAATTATGTTACATGATTATCTATGAGATTTAACATCCAAATCATGAGATTTAAAAAATGAAAATTTGATATTTGAGAGTCGAATTTATACTTGGATTTGAAAACAAAGCACATATATGGACTTGTGGGGTTATGGATAGTTGAGATCTACCCTTGGACACGATTTTTGACCGGACGAGCCCGGGGTTGACTTTTGCTAACTTTTGGGAAATGAGTAAACATCTTAACTCTATTTACTGGAATTGATTGCTCTTGCATTATTTGATGTTATTAAGTTAATTTTCATTAGATTTGAGCCAAGCGGAGGTGAATTTTAGAGGAAAGACATTTTTAGATTGATTGAGGGCTTTTAAGGTAAGTATCTTGCATAAAGTTATGTGGGGGAAACTACCCAGTAGGATTTGGCTTAGTTGTACTATTTGAACCATGTGGAATGCGTGTGCATGAGGTGATCAGTGTGTGCGTGGGCTTATATATGAAAATTGACTGGTTTAGATTCTTAGGTTTCTTATATGCACTTAATTGAAGTTTTCATATCACGTTATATCTTTCATTGTCGAGCTTACTCTGAAATGCTTTAACTGAAGTTGTACTATTTTTCTATTTTTCATTGTTGAGTTTATTCTCATATGCATTTGATTGAAGTTGTTATTACCAGAAATATCTTTCATTGTTGAGTTTATTCTCTTGTTTCATTGTGTTTTTGTTAAGACTCATGTATACTTTATTGTTGAGTTGTGGGCTATACGTTGTCGTGATACTAGTATTGTTATTCTAGCAATGTTGTGGCATATGGGAACGTGTGGTGCAAGTTGATTTGTTGTTCATTTGTGATTTTGGCACATGTGGACTTGTTGGGTGGATTGTCGGGGTGTTTGCACGAGGTTTCTGCCTTCCTATTGGTATTATAGATACTTCACATGCAGCGAGACAAGGCGAATACACACACACACACACACACACACACACACATATTTCATGTGGCGAGACAAGGTGGGATAATTATTGATGCGCATGTGGCGGACAAGGCGGGCATTTACTATATTATTGCGCACGCGATGAGACAAGGGAGGCTATGTCAAGGATGATATGTGATGGTCTGGGGCATATTATTAAGGATATTCGTATGGTGGTGTGACTTCCTTGCATATGTCATGCATATTACGTGAATTATTGTGTTTCTTTCAATGTGCTACTCGGTGTCTCTGATATTACTTGTTGATTTGAGTTGTGATCGTACACTTGCACAAGCATACACTGTAACATGTTATCTATAAAAGTCTAGGAATGTAAATCTTGATGTTCAGTAATCATGTGCATGTATTCTTGTATATTTGCCTTCTGTGTGAGGATTGGACTGGTAGCATATGAGTTGTCCATGTGGATATGAGATATTGTTACTTTTGTCACGTGAGTTGTCCATGCAAATATGAGATATTGTTACTATTGGCATGTGAGTTGTCCGTGCAGCACGTGAGTTGTCCGTGTGGATCCGAGATATTGATGTTATATGCACGTAAGTTGTCCGTGTGCTTGTGATCGGTAATGTACGCACGAGATATCATGTGTATATGATTCATGATTTGTGACTCGTGATTTGTGATAGTTGAGGTGTGGTACCTCGAGGTGATTCTTGTTGTAATTCCTGTGGTGGAATGGCTTGATGATTAGAACAGTCACTATTTTTCTGTAATTGCTTTCACTTGTATATTACCTGTGTCTTAATTATTTTGTTGTTTATCACATTATATCCCTTTCATTTCCATTTATTTACTTTTCTTTTCCGTTGTTAGCTTTATATTAATATTCCACATAGGTTATTGTCTGGCAAGTGTCTTGAGTTGAACCTCGTCACTACTCCACCGAGGTTAGTCTTGATACTTACTGGATACCGTTGTGGTGTACTAATACTATGCTTCTGCGCATTTTTGTGCAGAACCATGTACCTTGGAGCGTGTCGGGCGTTAAATAATTGCTTGTGTTTTGCTGCGGAGACTTCAAGGTATACCTGCCAGTGTGTTCGTAAGCCTCGGATTCACCTTCTATTGTATTTCATTACTACTATTTATTTTCATTCTTGAGCAACATTGTATTTATAGATTTAAGTGTACTCAATAGATCTTATGACTCCATACTACCGATTTTGAGAAAATGTAGAAATATTGATCGTTTTTAGCTATTTATATCATTTACTGGTTTATGTTTAATGTTTAAATGGTTTAAATATGTTAATAATTCAGCATGTGTTAGGCTTACCTAGTCCTAGGGACTAGGTGCCAGTCATGACATAAGTCTGGTTTGGGATGGCTTGTCAATGGCGATCGAGTGTGGTTGGACCACTATCACAAAGGTTTGCTAGCAATGAGTCGCGATCACGTCGGTTGTGACCGCAATCGTGGAGAACATTTTTCATATTTTTGAGTTTTGGAGAACGAGAGTATGAGATTTTGAAGAGGGTTTCACTACACTCTTGAGGGTAAGTAATTACTACTTCATTTTGATCATATATCTTGATTTTCCGTGGATTTCTATGTCACGACCCAAATCGATGGGCCACGACGAGCACCCGGTGCATTACTCGACCGAGTACCAACATAACATATATTTCATATCGTATTGTCATTGGTAATTGGACCGACATGGACACAACTCGTAGTGTATAACTATAAGTGGGAAAGCACTGTGTCAATGAACCATCTTTCTTAAAACATGAATACACATGGGCCGTCAAGGCCTCTGACATACTGTACAAAATGAACCTCTGTCTACAAAGTCTCTAAGAGTATTTGACATCAAATGGCACATGGTAGCGGCCTACCCATAAGTCTGTAGCGAAATTATGACACGATGACTCATAGACTCGGCTGCACTCTGAATGAGGTGGAGTCTTATCGATCCTTCGTTGAATGCTAACCTAGTCTACTATGAGGGCTCATCAAACTGATTGTCTATACCTGCAGGCATGAATGAAGTGTCCCTAACAAAAGGACGTCAGTACGAATAATGTACCAAGTATGTAAGGCAACAGAATAACTGAAAACTGAAACTGAACTGATAATATAATAACTGAAAGTAACTGGGAGTCAAAGATAATCTGAAGATATGCTTACTTGCTGATACTACCTCAACTCTCTACATATAGTAAGTAAAATAGTTGTCCGACCTTATAAGGCTCAGTATACATATATAATTTCTCTGTTGTGGTAGGCTCGCTCATAGGCGCTCGTCCATACTAGGCTTTGTATCTTGGCCATTTTGGGATCGCTCATAGGCGCTCAGCCACAGTAGGCTTGGTATATAACTTACCATCTGATCAGAGGTTGCCCAATAGGGGTCTGCCCACTGATTATAGCTCGATGGTGGTGAAAATACTATAATACTCTATATATATATAAGCCGATTCTCTTGATAATCCCTCTAATACACGCCAATTCCGACAAAACACGTAACGGCGGATCGAAGTAGGGAAAATCCGTATGATATTCTTGAGAAATATTGTACCGTGCTCTCTTAGAATTGCATCTCGACCAATCCAGATTCGCGCTTCTTTTTCTTTCCCGTGTTTGTACACTCAACATAGTGTACTTTTAGAGATCTATTCACATAGAAGCTTAATTCCCCACAAAAAAAATGAACCAAGAAATGGCTTTTAGGAAAAGTGATTCATCAGTTACTAGAATCCTACCTTAATAAGGTAAGAAACCTTCTTAAAATTGTTGGCTTGAACTCCATCCGTAAGGAAATCTCTAACAAGTATTAGCATCACTCTTTGGATAAGGTAAGAGATATCTTAAAGTTTTATGTTGTGGGCGCCCCACTTTGATGATGACTTGGCTACAAATCTTTTTAATTGTGCCACCTTGCTACATGGTGTAAGAGTCACCATATTGGGTTTTAATTCACACTTAATTTGCTGCCACATTGGAGCTTATTCAAATAATTTAATCACTTAGTTAATCTCTTTCTAAAATCCATAATTAACTAATTTATTACATAATTAAGAATTATGTCAAATTACTTAAAATACTACTCACTTTCAACATACCTTATACACCTTACTATCATGGTCATGTAGTACCTGTATGGAACTAATCCATAAATATCGGGTATTTTAGCTCGGACCGTATTTTATCCTAAATTGTCAAACTTTGACGAAACTCATTTTCTTCGATTTGCTTACCCTCTCACCTTCACAAATTTACTTATCCCTTGTTTGAAATAGCATAATACTTATAATCCCAAATAATCCCATTCCCAAACTTACGTCGATTAACTTACGACGAAACTTTAACGTACAAAAATGCGGGATATAATATCTCATTTTTTATCTTTCATCAATTTATTTATGGCGTACTTCACGTACGAAAATATGGAGTGTAACATGATTCCCCCCCTTTGGAACATTCTTCCTCGAATGTTGACTGATGCACTTATCATTTTCATAACCTATGTCTTCTGAATACTCTAGTTCTCTCATTGCCATCTAGGCAACTATTCTGTGAATAATTCCAAACGCAATGGCATTCCCCCCTTTAGACCTCTTTCTCACACCACGACTTGTGGTTTGAATCCTTCTAATCTCGTAATTGTTGCTACCTTTTTTTCTTGCAGCTTGTATGACTCTTTCCTTGTATGTGTGCTTATGCGACTCTTCTTTCCTTTTTCCTCCAGCTTTTAGCCAATCTCTAGGCTTCACTTTGTAAACATATATAGAGTTATGACAAGATGTCCCTCTGGGTGTCTATAGGTATACTTGAAGTTCTTCGCTCGGTACTTTGTTGAACTTACGAATATTGTTATATCTTGTTTTATAGCTTTGGTTATCTCTCCTTATGGCTTTACTACATCTAGGTAGGTTAGTATACCATCACTCTTACTTCGATTTATCGTTACTGAGGTCTTGTACCAAACTCCAGGTTACTCTCATTGCTTATCCTATATGTCTAAATCTAAGTCCTTTAATGCTTCATCATTAATGTTCATCTTAAGAATGACAGCCTAATCTCATCTCATACTTTGTAACTTTTACCCATCCATTGTTGATTTACCTCAATGTTGATCTAAAATCTTGCATTGATAACTTAAACCTTCTTAAGTAATATATTTCTACTAGGGCTTACGTTGCATCGTGGAATATTTGAAGTGATTTTCCTGATCCACCTGGGGGCGATACTGTACTTCCATAACCCTATTTAATATCATAGTCATCCCAATGTGATTCGCCTTACGTGGGTATTTTAATCTTGTACAATTCATGAATTCATTACTCAATCGAAGGCCCAAACATCATCCTTTATCTATCATAATTACACTCTTATTTTACTACCAGGACAACATTCTATCCCTTCTAAATGCTACTAGTCTTAGACTGCTTTGAATTTATTCAGGCTATACTGAGTTTTCTATAACTTAAAGAAAATATTATCTCTCTTGTTTTCATGGGCTTAATCCTGAGGACTTATCCATTCTCGTCACCTTCTCACTCGTCCTTTTTTACCCATACTCATGTCTTCTAAAACCTTGTCGCTTTACAATACAATAGCTTGCGACCTACACATATCTATTTATATTATTCGCAACCTTCCTTCAACTTGCTTGAACCATAGATTTATTTGTGTTATTATGGAACATCAAGCGAGACATCACATTGTCTATAACTCTTCTCTACTCTCTTAGCTAGACATCTCAGTATTTAGAAACCATAGGTTGGAAGATATGCCACTTACGACGCTGCTATTGTTCCTGGATACTGAGTCTTAGAGCTTCTGGCCTTCAATCTGAAGTATGGACTATTCACAACCTTCTGTATTTGAGTATCTCGTACGTTGTTCACCTTTACCTTCCTTACCTTAAAATTTTGCATCACATCTTTTATATCTTTCATGACCTCCATTCCGCATAAGTATAATTCACATCCACAACTCGAACCTCTATTATAATACATGCACCTCTGGTGCATACACAATCCGGTGGGAGATTCATACTAACTTCTTAGGAGGCTGGTACTCTTTTAACTGGATTTATCGTAGAGCCGTTATAGAATATGGATGTGGTACTATCTCTCTTTTACCTCTGATAGTAAGAGTGTTTCTGATATGTTCTCAATCACGGTTTCTATAATTTCCTGGGTCCAATAATCAGACTCCTGATTTACTTAGTTGATGTAATTCTTTAGCTTCCTCTGCCTTCTAATCAACCTTTATGTAGGCTTAAGCTATCTTCTTTTAGTCCCTCATGGACGCTATGGAATATCTATGATACAATCTTCTAACAATTCAATCCTTTGTCTATGACCTGGGCTCAATTCTTTCTTTTAACTTATACCGGAATCTTCTATGACTGTATGAATGCCAATATATGATAATATTTTGAACTCTTAAGTGCGTTAATAACGTAATCTAACTCTGGACCATTGATCGAATAATTCTTTTTGTTCCTTCTTAGCTTTCTTCAAACATAAGCAACTACTTTTCTTGGTCTTCCTGCCCCCTTGTTGTGTGCATACTTAGCTTATCCTAGTTTCTACGCATGCCGGAATTTTCTTGCAACTCATATGATCTCGAATATTAATTTTGATTTTACTTCCCGTTCATTATCCACGGCAGGTGCCACTTTCTCATGGAGTGCATACAATGTTGTCATGAGATAGTTTTTACATGACCATTTCTTCTTTAAGTTACTATGCTCAGGTTGAAGCCTTCTTCCTTATTTCCTCAGCTAGTCTTTCATTGTAGTACTTAGGGAGGACCCCCTGATTCTTCCAAAGCTTCGAGCTTATTACCTTGTTTACCCAACGGAATTTTTGATGTTCTTTCTTACTTGTAATTATCCTTACTTACTTCCCTCCCTTCCCTTGTGCTCGTAGGGTTGCTTTGAACTTAAATTTTGACTGTTTCCCAGTGACACTCTCTTTTATTTCTGTAACACTTATATTGAACCTTTTTAACCACCCAACTCCTATCTGAATATTTCTCAAGGATCACGATGTCATAACTGCGAGGTTGAATTCACTATATTGGGTTTTACTATGTTTATCTTGCACGATTTGATTTATTTGTCTGTATCCTCTTGTCTAGCCATAGCTAGCCTCTTCCTAAATCAGCTACTAATGCAAAATAATCTCATTCCCGAGCTTACGTCGATTAACTTATGATGAAACTTTAACGTACAAAAATGTGGGGTGTAACATCTCATTTCTGAGCTTTCATCAATTTATTTATGGCGTAATTTCATGTACGAAAATATGGGATGTAACATTCTACACCTAAAATATGGAATTTTAAAGTAAAATATAGTATTTTTATCTACAACTTAAGAGAGAGTATTTTTGAGGTTTTGAATACCGATATAGATTCGAATTTAGAACCTAGATATATATTTGGACTCTCGAGTTTATATGTCAACGGGTTCTAGTCCTAGACTTAGGTTTTGATCATCGTGGGGTCTGGGGAAGGTAGTGTGTACGCAGACCTTACCTTTATCCTAAGAGAGTAGAGAGGTTGTTTTCAATTGAACCTTGGCTCAAAAGACGAAAAGAGACAATATATCAGTACCATCAACAAAAACCATAGAAATAATAACAACATCACAAGAACCAGCAAATAGATGGAAAGCAAACAATAACATGTAAATAAAGCTCGGCACTATAGAAATAAAAGAGTAATGTGAACATAACATTAACCACTAGCAGTCTAACACAAAATCCTATCAGACTAGCCTCACGCTGGTACGAGTTAGAAATATGCCCAACTACCTCTTAACCTACAACCTTAATTCTCGACCTCCACAACTTCCTATCAAGGGCCATGTCCTCAGAGATCTTAAGCCTCACCATATCACGCCTGATCACATCTCTGCAATACTTCTTAGGCCATCCTCTACCTCTCCTCGTACCTACCAACGCCAACCGCTCGCACTTCCATACTGGTGTATCTGGGCTTCTCCTCTGTACGTGACCAAACCATCTGAACCCCGCTTCCAGCATCTTGTCATCCATGGGAGCCACGCCCGCCGTCTCCCGAATATCCTCATTCCTAATCTTACCCATCCTAGTGTTCCCGCACATCCACCTCAATATCCTCATTTCTGCTACTTTAATCTTCTGTATATGTTCTTAACCGGCCAAATATCAGTCCCATACAACATGACTGGTCTGACCACCGCTCTATAAAACATACCCATACAACATGACTGGTCTGACCACCGCTCTATAAAACATACCTTTGAGTAGCGGTGGCACTTTCTTATCACACAGAACTCCAGATGCTAACCTCCACTTCATTCACCCCACCTTTATAGGGTGTGTGACATCCTCGTCAATATCCCCATCCCCCTGGATAACTAACGCAAGATACTTAAAACTACCTCTCTTGGGAATTACCTGTGATCCAAGCCTCATGTCCACACCCTCTTCCCTCGGCTCGGCACTGAACTTGAACTCAAGATATTCCATCTTAGTCCTACTCAACTTAAAACCCTTAGACTTAAGGGCATGTCTCTAAACCTCCAACCTCTCGTTAACGTTGACTCGTGTCTCGTCGAACATTGTCGTCAGCGAATAACATACACATTGGCGCCTCCCCTTGAATATGGTGTATTAGTGCGTCCATAACCAAGGAAAATAAAAATGGGCTGAGCGCATATCCTTGGTGTAACTCCATAGCAACCAAAAAATGCTTAGAGTCGCATCCCATTGTCCTAACCCGAGTGTTAGCTCCATCATACATGTCCTTAATCGCCCTAATATAAGCATCCAGCACACCTTAACCTCTAGGAATCTCCAAAGAACCTCTCTAGGTACCTTGTCATACGCTTTCTTCAGATCAATAAACACCATGTGCAGATCCTTCTTCCTATCCTTGTACTGTTCCATCAACCTCCTAATAAGGGGGATAGCTTCCGTAGTAGAAAACGACCCGGCATAAACCCGAACTGGTTGTCAGATATAGACACCATCCTCCTTACCCTCGCTTCTACCATACTTTATCGAACTTTCATGGTATTAAAATGCATTCACATATTTATTTTTATATCTTTATGGACTATAAATTTATTATATAAGCATATTTAGGGCAGGATGGTACTTTTCCATGCAGATTGATATAGTTATGTAACAACCCGACCGATTGTTTTGAGCATTTGAACTCTGATCAGCTATTTGAAGTCTTGAGTGGGTTCGTATGATGTATTATTACCTCTGTGAATTGTCAGTTTTGATTTTCAAGTTAATCGGAATTGATTTGGGAGAAAGATTCTCAACTAGGAAATTTTAAGTTGGAAGAGTTGACCAAGTTTAACTTTTGAGTATTTGACCTTGGATCATAGTTTTGATGGTTTATTTAGATTCGTATGATGATTTTGGTCGTGGGCATATTCCCGGATTTGCATTTAGATATTTTTGGAAGGTTTTGGCGCCAATTGGCGAAAGCTGGAAATCTAAAGGTTTGAAATGTTCATAAGTTTGACCAGGAGTTCACTTTGATGATATTGGGTCCGAATTGTGGTTTCGATAATTTCAGTAGCTTCATTATATCATTTGGGACTTGTGTACAAAATTTGAGTTCATTCCGAGTTGATTTGATAAGGCTCGGCACGAGTTTTGGAAGTTGAAAGATTCAAAGTTCATTAAGTTCGATTTGAGGTGCGATTCATCGCTTAGATGTTATTATGTGTGATTTGAGGCCTCGACAAGGTCTGTATTATGTTATGGGACTTGTGGCATGTTTGGACGTGGTCCCGAGGGGCTCGGGTAAGTTTTAAAGTGGAATCGGAGCATTTTCCCTTCATGTTTGATTGTTGTGTTGTTGGTGTTGATTTCCTTTTATGAAATCGCGAGGGGAGATTCGCGATCGCAATGTACAATGTTGGAGCTGGGGTATTTTCCTCTACGTGTTTTATATTGGCGGATAGCGTTCGTGGAGTTTGAGCGGTTTGTGTATCGTGGTTGCATGCCTGGGAGGGGGATCGCAGATCAGCGTGAGTGCTGCGCGAAGGTGTCTTCATGCTTGTGTGTATCTGGCCACGTTCACGTAGCTTTATTCCTGTGGTCTGCACGTTTGCATGGCTTGTTGGCGAATGCGTTGGGTATTTTGAGCAATGCCATTTTCTCTTCTTCGCGATCACGAGGATTGTTCCACGATCGCGGTGCATATGATTGTCCAGTGAATTATAAGAACTCTATTTCGGGGGTTTCGGCCATCTTAGCATATTTGGAGCTATGGAGCTCGGATTGAGGAAATTTTATTGACATGGATTGGAGTAAGTATTTTCTACTCGGTTTTGATTATATTTCATGAATCTATCCTCGTTTTTGGCGTTTGGTTGATGATTTCAAAAGAAATTGGGCGGTTTTGTCTAAAATTTCATAAAGTGAATTTTTGAGTTTTGAACATTGACTCGGAGTCAGATTGAGTAAAACTAGTATGGTTGGACTCGTAATTGAATGCATTGTCGGATTTTATAAGTTTTGTTGGGTTCTTAGGTGCGGGCCCGGGTTTGACTTTTTTGTTGACTTTGGGGCTTTTGATTAAAGATTTGACCTTTATCGATTGGGTTTGTTTCCTTTGGCATTGTTTGATGTTCTTGAGTTGCTTTTGGATAGTTTCAAACCGTTCGGAGGTCGGTATGCGCGGGATGACATTTCTAGAGTATTGTTTGGCTTGCTTGGTATTGGATTTAGCTTGTTAAGGTAAGAATCCTATCTAAACTTGGTTGAGGCACTAGTTGCTTGAATTATTTGTGATAGCTACGTGCTATGGGTGCGAATATGTGTGGGGTTTGAACCCATGTGTGATCATCGGGGTATTTATTCATGCTCGGGGAAGTGTGTAGGCTATGATAGGCCTAGAGTTGATAGTGAAGCTTTAATATATAATGTTTCTCATATTGTATCATTGTTGTGAACTATTTGACCCATGTTTGAGATTATGAAGAGGCTAATTCCTTGAATAAACTTGGTAATTGCTATTTCTATGATAAAATTGCTGATTTGAGCTATGATAGCACATTTTGTACGTGCCTACACTTTAGCATGTTATTATACCAATCCAGAAGCATGAAATCTGATATTTATTCATCATATACATAAATTCGTGTATACTTGCTTCTGTGTGATGTGATTTGTACTGGATGCCTGTGACCATGCCGGGCAGATTGTGTTGTTATATCGATGACCATTCCGGGCGAATTGTGTTGTTATGCATGTGACCACAACGGGCGAATTGTGTCTCCGCCGAGCGGATTGTGTTGTTGTTTCTGTGTCCATGCCGGGCGGATTATGTTGTTATGCATGTGACCACACAGGATGGATTGTGTTGTTATGCATGTGACCACGCGAGGCGGATTGTGCAGTTATGTCTGTGACCACGCCGGACAGATTGTGTCATTATGCATATGACCACGTCGGGCGGATTGTGTCGTTATGCCTGTGATCACGCCGGGCGGATTGTGTTGTTATGCATGTGATCACGCCAGACGGATTGTGTCATTATGCATGTGACCACGCCGTGCGGATTGTGGTGTTATGCATGTGACCACACCGGGTGGATTGTGTTGTTATGCATGTGACCCCACCGGGCGAATTGTGTTGTTATGCCTGTGACAATGCCGGGCAGATTATGATATTGAGCATGTAACCAAGTCGGGATGGTAGCACGTTGAATTGGTTGTGCTTGAGTGTGGATAAGGATTCATCCCCTAGGGTCACCCTCTCATGTTTCTCTCTTGATGGTGTACACGCGGATTGAGAAACCGATAGGTTTCTAGTTGATGTGAGCTCTGGGAGAGCTGATTAGTGTTATTGGATTGGGTTGCGCGTCGCAACGGACTGATATTTGGTTATTGCACTTCATCTTTACTTGCAATTTCCTTGACTGTTTACCTGATTTACTTGCATACCTTCCTTATATGATGGATTATTGACTGCGCAAAACACTTTAAAACAAATGAGCTGTGAGTATCAAAGTGGTTTTACCTAAGATTTCCTGATTTGATCATATATCTATTCTATACTTGTTGAAATTATGAATTGCACAAGTGTTAGTGAGTATCATCTATAGTTCTTGATTCTTTTATCTCGCCGAGGTTAGTTAAGATATTTATTGAGTACATGGGTCGGTGGTACTCATATTACACTTCTGCACCTTGCGTGCAGATCTTGATGTTGATACTGCTGTGTAAGGCGGGAGTTGGCATTGAAGATTTACTTGCGTTCCAGTTATGGCTATCAATTGTCCTTGGTAGATTTCGATTCAGATATTGTTCATTTACATTTCAAACAAATGTTGTAATTATTTAATTCACTTTTGTAAAAATCTAAGTCTTAGTGGCTCATGACTTGTACTACCAGTCTTTGGAAAATTATATAAAAATCAAGTTATTCTATCTTTGACTCATATCATTATTATTATATTATATTTTATTGTTAATTGACTTACCTAGTGGGTTATGTTAGGTGCCATCACGATGGTTTGGATTTTTTGTCGTGACAAGTTATGATACAGCGAGATAGTTTGCACATTGAGATATATGAGCAAATTGAGGATACTGATTTTTTTGTTACTATACTGACACTTAGATATGCATCTATCCCTTCAGAGTCAGGTCATTACCCATTTTACCTAGGGCCTTGTGAGTGTCAGACACATGGAATTGTGCTTAGTGAGAGAAATTTATGTCATGCACCTACTAAATGTGTGTGATTATGACACACTTCTGCCAGGCACACAGGGTGTGTTGAGTGTGTGTATAGATTATACATCATGCATTCATGTATGAGCATTCTTTTATCTGTTATTTCGTGAACATCATTATCTTATATGGACTCAGGGAAACAATTTAGCTTTGAGTATTATATCTGTGAAACATGCATGTAATCTTCTTGATTGTGATTCATATTACTGATGTTCACTGCTATAGAATTGTTTCTCTTTATTTATACTTGTTGATTATCTAATTATGGAGGTAAGTATCATGTTGGTCAGAGTCTCGTCACTACTTATTTGTGGTCAAATTTAATATTTACTGAGTACATTAGATCGGTTGTACTCATACTATACTTGTACACATTCTTGTACAGATTCTGGCATTGGTACTAGTGGAGCACAACAAGGTGCTTAGCCATTAATCCCGTTTACTCAAGGTAGTGTTGTTTGTTCGACCACAGGCCCTAGAAGTCACCTTCTTCACATCTATCTACTATTATTTGATTCAGATAGTATTGTACTTATTTCAGACCTTGTATTTTACTATTCTTAGAAGCTCATATACTCAGTAACACCAGATTCGGCAATGTTACGTTATTTTGTACTTGTTTATTAGACAACCTTATCTATGATATTATTGCACCTATTTTAGACCTGCTATATCTATTTTATTGCTTTATTAGTGATTTGAGATTGTTGGTTCGCCTTGCCAGTGTCTTAGGTGCCATTAGCCATTAGTGGATTTTGGGTCATGACATCTCTCCTCTTCCTCACATTCCATCCAGCTTATGATGGATTTCGATTAGTAGTATTCTACATTTTCCTTTTTTCTTCATTGTCTTTATAGTTTTTTCATCCTCTTCTAACGTTTCGTCCGACTTGATCATCGTTGATCGAACACCACGACTTGATGTGATTAAATTTTGTTATGATTCTTTTTAGATTTGGTTGGTTTCTTAGTTTTTCCACCATACATCTATGAGAAGTTAAAAAAGATTATACTCTATTTGGGGGTGTGAAATGTGAATAAAGGAGCTTAAACTTCATTGACAATCAATAAAAAGAATGCGATATGTGCTTAGACTTTACTTTTTTCTCTTTTTTCTTTCCGGTTCAATATTTATTCTCAAAGGTTTTCGTTTTCGTGTAGAAGAAAAATCTCCAAATTTATGACTCAATCTTACAACGAATAAGAGTTTTTCCATTTTAAATTCGTATGGAGAAATCAACGAATTCCGGCAAAATAGAATATTTGCATGACTAAATTTTAATCTTTTTTTTAACGGTTTCCCTAGAGATCTTTATCATTAATGCAACCTTCATTTTGCTCATTCATGGAGTTGTATTTAGTACCTCTAAGAAATATAATTATCCACCATTAGTCAGTAATGTGGGTTGGCTTCAAAGCTTTGAATTTGAAATTCGGATTTTGTGAATTTGTTATTTGGTCGGATTAGGTGTTGTTACGAGCGATTGTAAATATTTTTTGAAGTTTATATCTCGATTTTTAGGTAGTTTTAGGAAGATTAGAGTAGGTTTTAGTTGGAATTTCATATTATAACTCAAATAGGAAGAAATAAATAAGTTGTATGCAAATTATATGTAAGTTATACATTTTGATCGGATATATATAATAAAAAATAATATACTGGTTATATATATATATATATATATATATATATAAAAGTTGGAATTTCATATTATAACTCAAATAGGACGAAATAAATAAGTTGTATGCAAATTATATGTAAGTTATACATTTTGATTGGATATATATAATAAGAAATAATATACTAGTTATATGCAAGTTATATATATATACACACACTATAAATTTTTTACAAAATTTATTGCTGTTTTATAATTATTTTATTATTATGTGCATTAAGTACTTACATATATTTATGTATATTAGTTTACTTTCTTTCATATATCGGATATATAGATTTTGAGTTTTAATTATTATTAATAAAATTGTTTCACAATTTATATTGAAAATTTAGTTAAAGGATAAATAGATAATCTTTTAGGATTTATTATAAAATCTACGTTTATTTTTATTAATTATTTTTCATATTACCTGCATGAGTATATGTTTATAAAGTTCTCACTCTTTTTTATTCTCAGTAATGTATATATATATTTTTGAATTGATTGCTACTAAAAAAGTTACTCATACAAGCAAATTATTTTTAATCTAAAGTGTTATCCTGCTCATTTATTTATTACTGGACGTCACTAACTTATATGCAATTACTATTTCTGAATTTTTTTAAATTTTGAAAATAATATTGTGTTATACAGGTTAGTTCATAACATAGATTGAAAAAGATCATGATGATAAAGAAGCTAAACGAGAGAGAGAAGGTATTGATGATTTTGACCCTTCTGAAACTAAACAGTTTTCTAATAATACTTCCTAAATTATTGAAATCGATATGTAAAAAAAAATTCATTTTTTTCGAAATTTTTATATTTTTCTCGAATCAGTGTTTGACCGTAAAAATTTCGAATTTCAAATTTCACTTGAAGTTAAATTTCGAATTTTTTTGAAAATAAAAAGTTATTTTTCAAAATTTTCGCTTCATATCACTTACAAAATTAAAAGACAACTCCAAATATTCTCCAAACATAACTCTAGTTTTTAAATATCATTTTCACATGAATTTGTTTTCACTTTTCCGAAATTTCACAATTTATATCCAAACGACACTTAATCTTTGGTCATTACGTAGTATGAACTCATTGATAATTGATACAATTAATTTGAATTCGTGCTGAAAAACTAAAAATAATAATAACGCAGAAAATATTCTTATCATCACATGTCACAAATTCAGTGAAGTTGGAGTAAATGGATTGTTGTTATGTACACGCTACATATGCTTAGATGTTAGACGTATGTTTGTACATTCCAAAAAACTTCGTCTACAAACTATGGACGTTTCATGTTAGTCCAATTTTTTTTTTTAAAAAAAGGAAAAATATTTTAAGCATGACTTATAGAAATATGTTTAGTTCTACTCAACATACTTGGGTAGAGAAGCGAAATTGTTAAATTGCTGAATGAGTTTTACAAAATAAGTATAGTATGGTAAAAAAGT
Organism: Nicotiana paniculata; assembly: GCA_005239505.1. NCBI lineage: Eukaryota > Viridiplantae > Streptophyta > Magnoliopsida > Solanales > Solanaceae > Nicotiana > Nicotiana paniculata. Next base: position 16,225 of record ML333171.1, on the reverse strand, counting down.
TCACATTTGGAAAAATATACACAGAATTTGTATTGTGATCTTGTGGGGCGGACCTACATGGGGAGGTGAGGGGTCACGGGAACCCGTTAACCTCGGCAAAAATACAATATATGTATTTTCTATCTATATGTATATACAGTAAAGACTCCTTAAATATTTTACGTGTACACCCTAAACACAAAAGTTGAGCAGAAGAGTTGGTTTAAGAAAGCACTCAAAGTGCCTTCACTTCTGTGATCACCCAAGTTTGAATGTCATCTCCTATAACTTTCATAATTCTATTGCACTTTTCCTATTTTTGAATTCAATGAATGTTTAATTACTTAGTAGTCAACCAGTTATATTTTTATAACCTTTTCTGAATTCAATGATAATTTGATGCTTCTACATAATAATAAACTTAATTAACTTTTTTTTCAAATCTCCGGCTCATTCAAAAGTCTGAATATTCATTAGTCTCCCCCTTCACAAATAGAGTAGCAAACTCTTCTGCTTCCCTTTAATTTAGTTAACTCTTTTTCAGTTCTATGCATCTTTTCTAAATCCGATAGTCCTATTAGGTGACGATAGGGATGACTGAATTTGAGTCTCTTCTCTTTGATTGCGTCGGTTTTTTTCTTTTTAAAATATTACGCTAGAAAGATATTATAAACATATGCATTTTTTATTTATGTAAATTATACTCCGATTAGTAGTTGACTCTTGCATCAATTGGAGGAGAAAACATTAAATTATATTTCAGGTATGTAATATACTACTTAGTTAAGGAAAAAAGATTTTTGTTGGTTCAATATTAATTTAGTCATATTGCTTACATATGAATGGTCAATTGGAACTGCCGATTATTGAAAACAGTCTACATGAAAAGCGAAAATAAAAGAAAGATCCTTCTTTGATTGAGAAGGAAGGAACCTTATGTGATTGAGAAGAAAGATCCTTAGGTGATCGAAGAAAATGTTATTTTGCTTGGAATCGTTATTTTTAGGAAGTTCTTGTTCTTATAAATTAAGATAACGTATTCTTGGTGAAGTTTAATTCTTTTCATCAAGTTCTAGTTTTAAGAGACAATGTCACTCATTTTATAGATGAGTTTGATGTAAAATAATCCCGACATTGCTATGAGTGGACATTGCACTTATATTATATTAGTACTAAATTAATGGTATTCGATAATATCGAAGTTTGTATTTTAATGATAGTTATCATAATCATTAAGTTTTTATAGACTTGAACATCGAACTTTATCGGTAGCTAGTATTTCTATACTTGGTATACTAAAGATGGTGCCCCCGCTATGTTCAAATTCTTGGTTTGCCTCTGAATTCTTGTCAAGCTTGCATTAGACATTAGACTTATTTAATACCTTTAAGGTGTTAAATAAAGCTGACGGTAAACTTATATGGTGTTTATGAGCATGCTCTAACGTGATTTATGATGTTTTACAATGTTGAGCTACTGTGGCGCTTTATTTTTTTACTGCTGCTTGGAGTTCTTTCTTCTTCTTCTTCTTTTTAATTATAAAATGAGTTTGTTATTATTGTTGTTTTGACAAGTTGATTATTGTGGTTTATTCTTAATGATATTTGAAGATTATGTTTCAAATTTTATTTGAGCTCATTTGAAGTAGATTAAAGTATTAACATGTATTGGATTGTTGAAATTCAAATAACAAGTTTCGATTTCTAGCCAATTTGCATTTCAAACCTATTGGCCTTAAATGCATTAAAATATTGATCGCACCTCAAATCTATTTGACTTTAAGTACATCTGAAGTACTATTTTTTCACTTCAGACCTATATGGCCTTAAGTGCATTAAGACATGGGTTGCACTTCAAGCTTATTTGGTCGTAAGTGCATCTAAAGTGCAATTTTTTCACTTCGGACCTATTTATTGGCCTTGAGTGCATCTTAAGAGCAATTTTTGTACTTTAGACTTAATTGGCCTCAAGTGCATTGCAACTTCAGACTAATTTTTTTCCAACTTTAGACTTTTTTTTCAACTTCAGACCCGACAAGTCTGAAGTTGATTCTAAAGTGGATAGGCTTGCAATATTTTGTACAAAGTAGGTATAACTTCAATGTACCCCAAACTGGGTATAGATGCAAATGTCCCAACAATAAATAATCATTCAGGGGAAAAAAGGAGCGCACCCAGTATATTTCTCGAAATGCTATAGAGACACTCGTTAGTTCAACGAAGACAAGAAAGCAACCACGGTTTTTCACCACACAAGACTGACCTACGTGGGGTAAAAATAAGGTTCGAGACACATCATACTGGTCCAACATATATTCACGACCATGATCGATCTTTTAGGCACCTCCTGGGGACTTGCTCTAATTTCACCGAAGCATGACATACCTTTTACAGACTTCCTGTACTAGAGGTGAAAACAATTACTACATAGAAACAGAGCATTATGAATCACTGGGAGGCGTCGTATCTGCTTCAGATGATCGAACTATTGCTTCAATTGTATCCATGTCAATCGTCATAACATCCTCAACTTCAGCCTCTTCTACCTCAGCCATTACTTCATCTGAATCACCTGCACTGACTATAGGTTCCACCCCATTAGACACTGAATTAGATAGAATTGGGGAACCCTTGATTTCTCTATCTGGTGCTGTTGCATTTTGCATGTTAGAAGATGCATATGGGTCACTAGAGATCGTCAATGTTGATGTAACTAGCAAATTCTGCAGACAGGTAAAGCACTCATTATGCTCCAGAACTGTCATGACAGAGTTAAATTACAGGGGAAAAAAGAAGCTTATTCAGCCTCTAGCACTTCAGACGCTAAACTTGAGATATTTTAGAAGAAAAAAAAGGGAAACCTTTTTTCCTTTTTTTCTTTTAGTACAAGTTCTCAAAAGAAAAGAAGAAAAACTGGCATAAGAGCCTGCTAAAACTCCTTAAATGAAGGACCTCAGATCCAACAGAGATGGAAGTGACGACTAAGCTCAATAAAGCATCTTACACTACTTAGTAGTTAGTACTAAGAGGTTTTCTCCAGAAAGTTGGCATTTCAAGATTTGGAAGTTAAAAGATGTCAAGATGCCACATCAATGAGATTTAAGATGTAAAACTTTAAAAGCATTATAAGGGCAGAATTCACATCGAAGTCCAACCTTTTCTAGAGCCAACGCAAGCTTTGACAGCTTGGAATAAATGTTCCGTGCATCCAACAAAATCTGCTCAATAATACTCAAAAGATTAGTAACATTTAAAACAAATATATCAATTGTTTAATTGACAGAAATAGCAGCGAAAACATAATACAAAATACACTCAAAAAAATATTAAGATTGAGCTTGCTCCCAGTAAGCTGCTTAAGACGACTCCCATACTGGAAAAACACAATTGTTTTCATGAAAAAGAGAACAAAGCTTTAAAATTTAAAGAAAGGAAAATCAGATGGAGTGAAGTACATATTTAAAAAGAATGTCACACCTCACATAGTCTTTGCAACGTAAATGGAGGGCCTTCAGCAAAGCTGTTGAGAGCTGCAAAATCAAGGTAACAAGGTGATGTCGGAAAGATCAAAATCAGAGTAATGAACCACGAAAATAAGAGCTTATCTCTACTGCAACAACCGAGCATCAAACAAGTCAAAACTAAAAGTCAAATGTGAACATGGTATTATGTTGAAAGCTTGGTTACAAAGCCAGCCTGGAGAAAACACCATTGAAGCACCAACACTTGTGGGTATTTGGTTCAACTTCCGACTTATAAGTCTGATTTGCAATAATAGCATTTTTTTGACAGGTAAATTTAGTAATATAACAAGAATTACTTTTCACGCGATTGAGGCATTACATTTTTTAAGTTATAATAATTTCAGGTGAGTGGTTTCTAGTCCAATGGGTTGCACCAGACGACCTTAATAACCATAACCGAGAGGTAAGTAGATGAGTGAAAACTCTTGAAATTATGAAATTGAAACAGATGCATGAGACTTGCTAGCAGAAAGAGAGTAACAACACGAATATGAAAACTGTTCTTTGTTTATGTTCTTCACGTGACAAACCATAACCCGCTCCTGGAAGGCAGAAAAGGGGAGGCAAAGGTACTTTTAACAGTAATATCACCATTAAGAAAATATGGAAAATATTCTTTTAGATGTAACTATATCATCATAATACATGGTGGTTCTTAAAGCAAGCACACAATCCAAAATATCATTTACGCGGTAAGCTTTTCTCAGGAACTTTTTAAGTAAAGTGGTAAGCTTTTAGCCTTTCTCAGGAATTTCAGATGCTACATGTTAAGAGATTAAAAATAAATAAAAAATTGACTAAGTACCAATATGCAAATAGACTTGTTTGACCATTTCACATCAACCTGCCCAGAAGAGGATTATTTTACCCCTCTTACTCAACTTCTACCTTTTTTTCTCAATTCAACCTATCTTTTTGACGAGCCGAGAGTCTATCAGAAGCATCCCTCTACCCCTACAAGGTAGGGGTAAGTTCTGCGTATACACTACTCTCCCCTGACCCCACATGTGGGATTACACCGGGTTTATTGTTGTTGTAACCTTCTTTTTGACATCACATTCCCTCCCTATTGCCAAAGAGCACATCTTAAAGCATCTATACCTAACATGCTATCAAGAACCGAGTCCCAAGCTAAACACTTAAACAATCAAAAATGCAACCACATGTTATACAGTTACCTAACACAAACAGAACAATCAAGTTCTTTTGAGAACAGAACAATCACTTTTAGAAGAGCCTTACACTTCTACAGCATGTGAATTTTCTTTTTGCTTCAAGTAATGACACAAAAAAGGACAATATAGGAATGCATTGTAGGATATCATCATGAAATATAATGAGTCATCTTATAGAATTGGTACAATCAAACAATGTAACTGCCCCTTATGTCAAAGGAGAACAACAGAGATAGGTAAGTCAAATGACAGCGGAAATACCATCATCCAACCTTTTCACCAACTCGGGAAAGCTCTCTCCTAAACAAGATTGTTGCTGTTCGGTAGTCATTTTTGCCTCTGGATAGTCTGACAGGACCTTCAATAAAGAATTCAAGTATGTTTGAAAGTTAATACACATTACGAGAAATATCAATAAGCATAAACTGGAAACATCACTTTTAAGAAGCTGCCATATGCTGACAACTTGGCATACCTCCCCATACCTGCTTAAGATGGAATGACAGCATGCCCTTGAGTTTGTCCCAGTCATGCCTGAGCCGAAACACAAACAAGATAAATTATTCATGACACGGAACTTCCCAAACTATAATGCAATAGACAAGAATATAACAAAGACAACTCTTTTTCTTATACTTTATCTCCTTTGGAACAGAAGACAACGCTTTCTTCTTTCTTCAATGTGATGATTGAGTATGACTTGGGTTAGATTACTCTATTTACTTCCCTAGCTAAAAGAAGAATGACAGTTTCACATGGAATAGCTTTTCGCAAATGCTTCAATAAGTTGTAAATTTATAGATAATGAAATAAAACCCTAAATTGGATCTATATCTTAAGCTTTTCCTCTGATCTATGGATAGTTGATTGTAAGCTAGGTTGAGAAAAGAAACCCTTATAGATGCTCCTTGCAAAGGGGCGATGGGAAGAACAAAAAAATAATTTAATGAGCTAGACAAAAATTGTCATTAAGTGGGGCAAAATAAGTTGATCGAAGTGACGAGTGAACAGAAAAATTAATAACACTACTTGGATGGTGAACTGCACATGATACATGGGGTGGTCAAGGGAACTCTTCATGCCCATGACCGCTTCCTGACAACATGTTCCATTTGGTTACAATTTGAGCTTAAAAAAATTATTATTTGGACTCCACCAGTACATCAGATAGAATATACTACTAAACAAAGATTGCAATCCAAGATATACATAATATTAGTGCACAGAGGCGGATCCAGAATTTGAAGATGATGGATGCACCACTATCTTCAAATATAGACGGAGGCGAGGACTTCATCGGTGGTTGTTGGGTCTCGCCGAATGCCGGCGAACTTCCGGAGCTGACATACAGGTGGCGTGAGTTAGGTAAGAGATGAAGTTGTGTTTGAAAATTGGGGGAAGGGATGCTAAGTTTTGTACTTCGCTAGCGAAAAGAGAGAAGTGATTTGGGGCTTTTTAAAGGAAGGTTTAATCAAAAGAAAAAGGGGATGGGTGTGTTTAGTTTTCCGGGACGTGGGAGGGGGGGAGGGGGGGGGATTAAAGCAAAGATTTAATAGTAAATAAATAAATAAATATGGGTTGTAGTTAATAGTTTAGCCAAAAATTGAAAAATCCTTAAGGAAGGAGAGGCATTCAACATCCAAACCCAGAACATCCCACACATCTCAAGGTATATATGTATACAAATTCATTTACATACAAAAAAAAATTCGAAGTTTATTGGGTCCGGTGACCCCCTACCATACACGTAGGTCCACCTCTGTTGGAGCAGAAACAAGATAAAAGAGAACAAAAAGAGACATGGTATCTTGTTTATTATTAATTGAGGGCTTACGACAATAATGTCAATAAGGCTGCTAATTGAGCTCTATGATGGAGCGTACAATAGCTTATAAATATGAGAACATTACCATGCCAAGCTGTACTAGGGCCAATTTTCGAATGTTTTAATGTACTATGAAGGTTTTGCACCTCTCAAGCACAAAGAAAAGAGAAAAATAAAAGAACCCCGCTAAAGTTTTTCACAAAAAGTAGCGAAAGTGTTCTTCAAACTCACGTGAGAAGAATGTAAGATGAAAAAAACCTTACCTACTCGTTCCTCAATCCCACAAGATTGCAAGAAGCGTTGAATAAAAGAAGAAGAATGAACTAAAAGATAAATCACGTTTTTGAAGCAAGAGCTTAGAAAAACTAATCACTAATGTTTATTTTTAGCATAAAAAGCCCTTTAAATACGCCTTACAATGAGTAAAATTTACGAGGTTAAGGAAAACTAATCCTAACTAAACTAAAAGAAGAATAAGGTCAAGAAAAACCTATTCCAATTAAAATAGAAAAAAAAAGTAATAGGAACGGAATACCAACTAACAATCCTATTTGACTAGAACTACAAATATAATCCTACTAAAACAAGAATTAAAAAATCCAAATCTTTAAGGAAAAGAAATCATATTCTTAATTGGATTCTTGGACTTCTTCAATTTCTTTAGATTCTTGGGCCTCAATTGGACTAAGGCTAATTAGTGTAAGCATTTTAAATTCGTGGCCCAGTTCTCCAAATCCATTGGCACCTTCGTGAGCCCAATAAGCCTCCATTACCGTAAAAAAACATGGTCACCACTCTAGCATCATGATTTGAGCTTGCATGTTCTCATGTTTGCTAGCCTAATTGACTTGTTATGTTAGTAGCTAATGTTTGAAGCAGATAGCCTGCTCAAACAGTCATACTTACAGCTTAGATTAAGCTCAAGCACATCCAAGTTATAACACTAGTTTGGTTTAGACCAAACTCAAGAATTTAACTAGTCTTTGAAGTTCAACACTCAGCTTAATAGCTTTCAATCAACTTGGACAACGTATAATAACTTCATATAACTAGCCAAAAATAATCTATATAACCAGGTATATATAGCAGTATAGTTTTTTAGCCCCAGGTAAAAAAATTTAACATTCTTGTGACCTAGCTGGCTATATTCCCGAGTAAGTTTATGTTCCAACTTTATTGTGTTGCTAAACAAGAAAAGGCAAAGTTACAAGAATACAAGATAATGTCGAGGCATGAAAAAGTTGCACGCAAAAGTAAAGGAAAGGAATATCAAAACTCATATGCGAAATGGAAATATCAATAAGGTAGCAGTTATATTAATATATTCTTTCATCTCTAGGAAATTCTGGCTAAAAATGCACTGAGCTTGCTTGAGCTCACAGATTCATATAAAACCAAGCATATGGAGCTTAGAAATAGCGATAATTATAGCAGGGCAATGAAACAACGTTCTGGGTGCAGCTCAACTGACTGTACTTTGCCTTTAGCCCATTCAACACCCATTTAGGATGCAACTCACTGACAATCCTAAATCCTAATAATCTTCTTCCATTAAGAGTTACCATAAGCAAAGTGATAGAGGACTAACACAGATTGCAAATTAGTACTAGCCGACTACGACGAAATAACATTCTACAGCAGAATAAAAAGCATACCAATACTTCCCATTAGCTGCCATTACTTCAATTACACTCTTAACTTCATCATCATTAATCTCCTTCTCAGATTCCATTCCTGTAAACTCAATAAGACCCATATTTAGTAGAAAAAGCAAACACATTTCGTCTAGCACAAAAATCACAAGACTAATTAATGAAACTAATCAAGAGAAGGGATGACAATATGGACAGTTTAAAGATGATAAATAAATCAGCACTCTAGAATACTTATACCCATCATTACTTCTTAAACAGAAAATATACAAATAGAGAGATAAATGACTACCTGGTTGAGGAGAACCCATATGCTAAATGAAACGGGAGGCTAGGAACAAAAATTAAACCCTAATTCCTCTTACCATTCTCGTTTTTTAGGGAGAGATTGCAGTATAAACTTTTTCACAAAAAAAAAACAAAAAAACAAAAAAAAAAGGAGCGCTGGACTGGTCGGTTACGGGTTAAAGCAATTCCCGGGTTTGTCTAACTTTAGGAGGAATTTACGTTATTTCATGTAAAAATTGCACGGTGCGTCCTATTTGTTTGCTCCCATTTAACTTATACCTATTTTTTTTTAAATTTTTAACTTGTACTCACTTCTTATATAACTTCAGCCCCTTTCTCCTTTTTCTTCTCCTCCTTCGTTTTCTTCTTCTTCTGAAACTGAGTTGTCAAGCAAAACTATTCTATATTTCCATAATCTCTGATCTTGCAATGAGCTGAGCCCGTAGTTCAATCTCAAGTTGCTGCAACTCTTCTTTTTCTTTTACCACGGTACGTAGTCTCTGAAGAATATCATTGCCCGAACTTTCATCAATAATAATTGAACAGAAGTCAAGAGCACGCCAATACAAATGTTTTGTTGGGTACTGCATTGTTTCTCTTCAGCCTAGTTTTAGCCTCATATGCAACAATGGCAGAAGCATTGTCAACATTAGGTTATGAATTTCTAAAACTTCAGCTCCCAGTTACAACACAAAAACTTCAGCTCTAGAGCTGAAGTTTTTGTGTTGTAACTGGAAACTTCAGCTCTAGTATGTAATATTAATAGGTGGTAAAAAAACTTCAGCTCTAGTATGTAATATTAATAGGTGGGTAAAAAAACTTCAGCTATAGTATGTAATATTAATAGGTGGTAAAAAAATTTCAGCTCTAGTATGTAATATTAATAGGTGGTAAAAAAACTTCAGCTCTAGAGCTGAAGTTTCTAGTTACAACACAAAAACTTCAGCTCTAGAGCTGAACTTCAGGCTCCACTACTAGAATGCTGAATTTTTGCGTGATTGTCTTTGCTACTTCAGCCCCGTATGCTGAAGTTATGCGAAAAAACGGGTACGCTTGCAATTTTTTTTGCAAAGCGGGCACAAGTTAAATGTGACACAAAAAGCGGTATAGATGCAAATGCCCCTTATTTCCTACAACCACATTTATAAAATTATTTTTAATATAACTTATTTTAAAAATTTACCTTTTTAATTAAATTATGTATAACTTTTCATATCCTAAAATTTCTCCCTTGAGATTTCTCTCACTAAAAATATATCTCTTTCTGATTCTCTCACCTAATGTATCTATCAATATCAGTTTTCTCCAATTTTCTCCGAAAAAAGATATTTCAGTATACACAAGCGTCTATCCCCATTTTCTTCCTCTCATATATTCATTATAGGTCAAATGTCATAAAAAACCCATTGCTCAGAAAATCATGGATAGTGGTGGTAGAGACAACGTTTGGATCTAAGAAATTTCAGAATCATCCATTGAAAGAATCAATTTTTTTGTCAATATTCCATAGTTCTGGTGCACCAACATCGCATGTCAGTTATCCCTCTCATTCTAATTATCAACAAGTTGCATCTGAAAAAAAGAAAGATAAAAGTATCTTTGAAAAAAGCACGGCAAAAATGAATTTGTGAAGAAAATTGATCTTTTGTCTTTCACATTCATGTTATTCTTTTTCTTCATATTTTTTCCCCTTTTATTTTCTAGTAAATTCAATCAATTTTTAATAGATAAGTTGACATTTTTTAATTTATTTTTCTGAGAAGTTAGCGTGGTTCAACATTTTTAAATGTTGTATCATGTGGTATTAAGTATTAAAGGCAAAATACCAAAATATTTATGTATGAATTTGGTATAATATATGTAGATATTTTTTATATGCTTACGATATAGCAAGAAAAATCAAATATGGTGTAATATTCCTATACATTTAGTATAATATACATATATATAAAGAAAGTCGCATTTACGAGGACTATACATTAAGTACCATAATATGCATATTCTATGAATGTATTATTCGTATACAAATATACGTATTTACATAATATATTTAAGAGCTTTATTATCTATAAACAATATAAAGAATATTGGATTTAAGACGGCTATATATAGTATATAGTATATTTGTACTATGTATAATATATAGCTTCTTTAAGTATATTGCATATTTTAGGCAGAAATTACATTATTTTACTTATATATGTTTTTAACTACTCCATTATTTTGTATATATAAAATATTAATATATATATTATATTCTATTATTTATTAATACATTTAAATATATATCTTATACAACATATTAATATATCTATATCACTATGTATATAGTATACAATATACTATATATCAGTTACATGCAATAGTGAAAAAAGATAACATATTACTACTCAATAAATATAGATATATGGTGTAATCTCTCATCTATTTTTAATGAAAGCCGAGAAATATTTTTTAAGAAAGGATTCATTGTATTTGAGTTGTAGTAAATTTGATTAGGCTAAATTTTAGGGATTTACAAATTATTTAAGAAATAATTGGTTGTTGTCAATTCAATTAAGCTTAAGTTTATTTGCTAATTTTTGGGATTCTTATTAAATGATTTTCGTAGAGTTTTTTAAGCTGAATAATTATTAATTGTATAAAATGTTGTACAAAACATGAATCAAATAATAGTTGTAAATGATGTAATATATTATAATAGAAATTGTATTTATGAAAATTTCCCAACTTTTAAACCCAATGGGGGAAGTGCACAAATAACCGTTTTAAGGACCCCCATTTGAAAAAAAAATTGTAACTTATAAAGTTCTTACCGTTTAGCTGCCTTCGCCAGATCTAAAGTTGACATTACAGGTTTAACATTTGGGAGCGGTTTGAAATTCATAAAAACTGACTAAATTTTAAGTAGTTTTTTTAAAATTAGATACGTTTTAGATAGGGTGTTCCAACCTGCTGCCTAGTGTCATTTCTATTGACCCAATTAGATTAGATTACTCTATTTGATTTCATTGGCCTATTTGTATTTTGGAGTATATAAGGCAATAAGCTCATCTAGTCTCTTTACTAGAGGTAAGGGAATAGAAAAAGTGACTTGGCACCTCTATTTGGCCAAGAAACCTATTTATCTTTTTCCTCTTTTTTTACCTTTTCTCCCTATTTTTTCCTCATGTATAGTAAGAATGAAAGCCTCAATTATCACTGCCTCAACGTTTCATATTCCTTAATACATACAGACAAAAAAGTTTAGTGCTGATTTATTAATTTGATAATTGCATACACCAAATAACATAATTGTAGTTTACAAAGAATTTAGAGAGTCAAGAACTTCAAACGGCTTAAAGCACTAGGAAAGGTAAAGAATGGTTTCAACTTCCCCTCACTATCTGACTATAAAATGCATGCCTTTGTATTTTTTGGTTCTATGAATAACTAAATTGCACTCTCTCTAAATCTCTTCCCAATTTATAATGATTTTTGAAGGATGCTTTCAGTGTTTGTTGGTTGTGCTTGGTGTGTTTAGCAAGGATAGATTAAAGGTGCTTTGTACTAACAACTATTGTAATTAGCATTCCTAAACACATTATAGGAATTTATTTTGGTCGATACCGAAAATGTGAAGAGTTCTCAAGCTTGCAAGATAAATCCTCGAATAAGTCCTCAGGATTACAAGATAAAAGGTCTTTTTGCTTCTTCTTTTTTTCCCTTTATACCTGCTTATTATATTTGAAATTTGTTCTCTTTTGTTCACTGTTTTTTCTTCTCTCTTAGTTAACAAAACCACATTCTCTTGATAATTTTTGGCTCTTTGAAGAAATTATGAAAAAAATGCACGTGTCACAAATTAACTCGTAATGTATCTAGAGTAAAAGCTTTATGTAAATCCAACATGAACGTTTGATATAATCCATATTTACATGTTGAATTTGATTATCTTCTAAAATAATTTATAATATGTTTAGATGAAAAATATTTTCTCTAATATATTTTTTTATGTATACCTGATAATATATTGATGAGATGTGTAAAGTTCTTTTTAATATTATTCATGTACTTTGAAGTTTTGCTTACAAAATGTATATTGAATATTTATATTTACTTTTAGATAAAAATTTACTCACCTTAAGTTATATTCTATGAATTATAAAATGAGTTTTCAAGAACTTATAGTGACAATCTATGTGAAAAATGTAAATTGATTGTACTTGATTTCAATTCAATACGTCTTTGCTAATTCGTTTGAGTACTCATTTAGCTATTAATTACTACTACAGTATATTAGTATTAGTTAAACAAAAGATAATTGCAGAAAATAAGGAAGGACCAACAAAGGTTGGTGTGATTAAGAAAATAAGGAAGGACCAACTTCTTTTCCTGAAAAATCATAAATTTTAGTTAATAAACAGAATAGATATACTTTAAAAATTAAAATAAATTAATTAATTACGTACCAATCTTCTTTTTATTGTCCCTTGGCTGATCGCACCTCCAGTGTGCAAGGAGCGTCCCTTCTCGGATGCGCGAGCTTTCTTTCCTTTTTCGCTCTTCTGTAAGAAGGTTGCGGTAATCCATTGCCTTTGCAAATCCTCCCATAAATGTTGAAGAAACCGGTCAGGCTTCTTGTTGAACTGTCTAGCTTTGGAGAAACTATGCGAAAACCGCTTTCGAGCTTTGGGATTAAAATTTGCAGTCACTTCCACGCTATAACGGTGTTCCCATACACACTTGCCCTGTATTTCAAAAGTTAAATATTATATGGAAATATCATAAATATAAATAATTATACTGCTTAAAAGAACATTTATACCTTAAATTCATTGAAAATTTACTACTTTAGCGTGAATGGGAATTCAGTCCAACTTGTATAGGGGGCATCATAAATATTTCTGGTGGCTTTGGTGATTATCCTCGTAGTAATACTACTCGGGATAAACCTGCAATTTAACAAAAAAAAACACATAAATATCTTAGTACAAACTGTACAAAACAATAAACGTAAAAATAACAAATTACTCTTACCCATCACCCTCAGGGACTATGATGATCCTGCCATACTGATCATAATGCATCTCCTCGTCATCATCAGCATTATCGTCCGCAACGTGTACATTAGAGGCATGTGTAGAAGGTGTAGGGGGGTCAGAGCTACTATTTTGCAGGCAAAGGCCTGAAATAGATGGAGTCCTTGATGAAGATGGTTGTGATCCCTGTGATTGCGACATAGCTGGATCGACCGCAAGCGGCTGTGACACTGGTGGCTGTGACCCTCGTGGCTGTGACACAGATGGATGTGATCCATGTGGTCGTGAGGCAGCTGGACTATATGACAGACGTACAGTCCTATGACCCTGTGATGAAAGACCCGGTGTCTGCACAAAGACGTAGGGCTGGTGATGTTGTGGCACCTCATAATAGCTATCGGGCGGAGGATAAGACATAAGCAAGCATCGTCATCTCTGAAGAGGGTGGAAAAGATGGAGGATTATCTTGTACCCTCATCTTTCCCTTCCTATCCTTTTCTCGACCCCGAGAACCAGTAGGGTCATCGTTACCTCGACCCTTGCCTGTCATATGCATAATATAATATATATTTAGATTGAAACATATAAGAAACTAGTTATAAAACAAGAGTTATTAAAGAAACCAACTTTTTAAAGCTCATCGACGTATTGTTCCTCGTCCGAGAATTCTTCTTCCTCACTAGTTTGAGCTTCATCAGTTGATTCTACTTCCTCATTTTCTATAATTGTTACTTCATCTATATCAACTTCTTCCAATATGTGTGCAGGATGTTCCAAATCATTTTCTAAAAGTTCGTCCACTATTTGGTGAACACTGGAGATATCGTTTTGATAAGCAACATCTAACACATTCTCGACTTCTACCCTACCTACAGGCTTAGTTTTAATTACAATCCACCAATCGGACTTATTCCGCCGCAATGGATAAGGAGCATAATACACTTGCCTAACATTATGTGCAATTATGAAAGGATCATAGCGATCATACTCCCTCGTATGATTAACCTCAATTATGTTGTATTGGTTGTGTACTCTTGTACCTCTTGTTGGATGTGGGTCAAACCACTTGCATCTAAAGAGTATCAATTTCTTATATGGCCAACCTGCATATTCTAGTTCAATTATTTCTTTGAGCACACCATAATAATCAATATCTCCAACTTGATTGCCATCACCTCCTTGAACCCACACCCCGCTGTTGTTGCTATTTTTATTTTTAGAGCAATCCTCTGTATGAAACTTATAACCATTCACAACGTACTTAGACATTATTGTGACCTGAAGCCCATGTCCCCAAGATATATCTTTCAAAAATTGATTTACACCATTATTTTGATCATTTACCTACATATTTTTAAAAAAAATCATAAGTTAGCGTAACTTCCAAACATTGTTTACCTACATAGTGTTAGAATATTATAAGGATAAACTTACAAATTGTTTGAACCACGTATCAAATCCCGTATATACAGCATCATGGCCAAATTGACCCACGAAGTGACTGTGACACATCAAATATTTTTAGTAGTTGCATTGAGATGTAATCACATTAAATTTTATATTTTGATAACTACTAAATCAATACTTACTTGAGAAATGGTACAACTTCGGGACAATTTAGTAACACATGAGTGTAGCTGACTTGTTCTCCATATCACTCAAACTTTTCTTTCTAACATCCTTAGAACATCGGCCTGGTTGATTGAATATGTACATAGGCGGATATAATGGATCATTCACACATTCGACCGTGTTTCTATTGGGCCTATTCCTAGCACATCTCACCTTACTCTCAAAATAATAAGAGCAAAAATGAGAAGTTTCCTTTGCAAGATAAGCTTCGCATATAGATCCTTCAATCATATTCATCTTTCTTAATAAATTGTTTACATTTTCCAATTGTCCTACATAATTTCAGATTAGCCAAGAACATTCACATAAAATAGAAAATTACATGAAACTTATAATATTACCTCTCAAAGGGATACATCCATCTGTATTGAACATGCCCTCCAAGTCGTGCCTCGTGTACAAGGTGGATTGGAAGGTGTACCATCACATCAAGAAAACCACATGGAAATATCTTTTCCATCTTAGTAGATGTTACACGAATGTTCTGATCCATTCGGATTAGGTTTTATTCCCTTAATGTGGAAGAACACAAGTCTTTGGAAAATAAACTAATCTCTGTGATGGGTTTCTAGATTCTTTCAGGCAAAGCACAACATGCAATAGGCACTAAGGTCTCCATGAAAACATGACAGTCATGCTTTTTCAAATGGCTCAACTTCCCTACCTCCATATCAACTTTTTTTCCAAGATTCGACGCATAACCTACATGCATATTCAATTTCGTTACCCAATCACAAATCTGCCGTCTTTCTTCCAAAGTGAATGTGTAACTTGCTTTGGGGTTGAATATCTTACCATTGTTTTCTGTCTGCAAGTATAATTCAGGCCGCCTGCAATAATCTGTAAGTCCATTCTAGCCTTCGGGTTATCCTTTGTCTTACCTTTAATATCCATCACTGTGTTGAACAAATTGTCAAAATAATTCTTCTCAATATGCATGACATCAAGGTTGTGACGGAGAAGATTATCTTTTCAATAAGGCAACTCCCAAAATATACTTTGTTTCGTCCAATTATGAGTAATACCGTATCCGGGGAATCTATAAGGTGGAGTTTCAGTAACTTTATTGAAGTTCTGAACCCTCTCCCAAATTTCCTCACCTGATAGTATCGGAGGTGGAGAATCATACT
>MDKI01155969.1:0-52419 GCA_005239505.1 Nicotiana paniculata | reverse complement strand
CTAAGATTACGATGTTTAATTAAGCACGGTGACTAGGTATATTCCTACCCTAACCACAAATCCACTCCCCTGAAGGGTTAAGATCGCTCTATCTTCAATTCTTCTCTAATCTATATACGGCTCTCCCAAGCATAACATATATAGTATATAGAACCTAACTGCTGGCCAGACAATTAAGCAATTAAACGCAGAATTGAAGAAACAACCATATATTGAGTGAACTATAATCAAGGTTAAATTAATGTCGAATAACAATATTCATGTCTAAACCACAACCCCAGAACAATGGGTGTTTAGCCACTCATGCTAGAATCAAACAATTGCATAAGTGTTGCATAAGTGTTGCATAAATGGAAAATACTAGAATAAGATGAAGAAAACTGATAATCCTTTGCTCCCTAATGATCTTGTGTGTATCTTCTCTCAAAGAATGGAATCCTCCCCTCAAAGTTGTGTTTTTGGGTCTATTTATATGTTTGGGACAAACCCTAAACGTGTAGGATACTTCTATTCAAACCGGAAAACACTTAAAACCTTCAAAACTGAATTTACCGGACATGGGACCCCAGGCGTTAAGCCCCAAATGCCCAGCTATAGCCTGGGTAGGCCTGGTGTTTGGGCTTTAATGCCCCACTATAGCCTAGGTAGGCATGGCTTTAAGCCTCAAATGCCCCACTAACGCCTGGGCAGGCCAGGCTTTAGGGCCAAAACGCCCGGCTATGGCCCGGGTCACTCCTTTTCGACTTTTGAGCGTATTTTTGACGTTTATGCGCCCATTTAGCTCGACTTCCATCTCCAATTCACCTACACGTGAAATAGACTCTATTATGCACATATGACGTGTATTTTTATCACAAAAGCACATAAACTGTAAGGTACATAATGCTTTAAACCATGAATTCTAGCCACGCATCACCACTCTTCTTTTATACTTAGCCTCTATTGAAAATGTTGAACAAGTGTTTTAAATAATTTTCATTGAAACTGGAATTTTTTTGAGATATTCGAAAGGTAATTACTGATATGATCTTGTTATTTCTACTGAGATTTTTATGTTATGATATTTACATAATTTTAAATGCTCGTCATTGCACTCAGTATTTAGTTATAATTGGTACTTACTAGGTTGGCATACTCACGTTAATCCCTGCACCTTATGTGCAGATTCAGGTGCCAGGCATCAGGGTGAGAGCTGATCTTCTCCTTCTCAGAGTATTCCGGAGATTTACAATGTAACGATCCGACCGGTTGGTTTGAGCTATAGCGCTTCGTTTGCAAGTTTGAGGCCAGGAGCAGCTTCACTTTAGGTATTATGACTTGTACGTGTGGTCGAAATTGAATTTCGGGAAGCTCATAATTGGTTTAGAGAGAAAGATTCTCATTTCGGAAGATTTGAGTTGGAAAAATTGATTAAGGTTGGACTTTTGAGTAAACGACCTCGGAATCGAGATTTTAAGGTTCCAACAGGTTCGAATGATGATTTCGGACTTGGCCGTATGTTCGAATCGGGTTTTGGATTATTCGGGAGCGTTTCGGCGTTTATCCTGGAAGTTGGCATGTTGGAAGAAATTCATAAATTTAGGTTGAGGTGCATTTTTCAATGTTATCGATGTCCGTTTGGGATTCCGAGTCTGGGAATAGCTCCGTATGGTGATTTTGATATTGGGAACGCATCCGAATATGAATTGGGAGGTCTGTAGGTTGTTTTGGAGTCATTTGGCTAAAGTTAAAATTTTGAAGATTTTTGAGAAGGTTGACCGGAAGTGGACTTTTTTATATCGGGGTCGGATTCCGATTTTGGAAGTTGAAATAGGTCCGTAATGTCATTTATAACTCGTATACAAAATTTGAAGTCATTCCGGATTGATTTCATATGTTTCGGCGCAAAATATAGAAGTTGAAAGATTTGAAAACTCATATTTTGATTTGATGCGCGATTCATAATTTCGGAGTTGTTTGATGTGGTTTGAAGCCTAGACTGTATTTTTAGACATGTTGGTATAATTGGTTAAGGTTTCGAGGGCCTCGGGTGGATTTCAAAAGGTTAACGGAATGATTTCGGACGAAAATAAGCTGCTGGAATTTTCTGCTGCAAAAGCTGTTTTGGACAGCAGCTGGTGCATCGTAAAGCTGATTTTGGAAGCTTACATATTGAAATATATAAGTAATTTAAAAACTTTCAAAACACGAAAGTTGTAGCCCTTTGATTCTAGTTTCTGGAAAGCTAAACCATTCATCATTTCGACATTTGTACAGAAAGTTATGATTGACTGAATGAAGGCTGGTAAAGCAGTTTCGTCAGAAATTTCTGATGCATGGAACCTACTTTGGAAACTTATATCTCGAAATATATATGGATTTATATGGTGGACAACCTATCAAATGAAATATATTTGAGTACATTTTCTAACTCTTCAAACCTTTTGTCATTTGGATATTTCTACAAGGATTTATGGACGTTTTATTAAAGGTGTTCAGCAAGGGAAAGCTTGTAATACGAGGTACAACCTGCACAATGCAAGGTACAACTCGATGAAGCACCTGTGCCTATATAAGGCAGCAGCCAATTTTGAGGATTTCTTGAGCTAGGAATTGGTTCTTTCATGGTGGATTCGACTTTTGGGACTACTTAATAATACAAGGTGAGTTTTATTGGATATTTTAAGTTAATAACATCCTATTAACACTAGTATAAACATCATTCAATCTTTGAAATCCTTAGAAATCTTTCAAGTTGTTAAAGAACACCAAATTTCCCGAACATTGGATTTTTAAGAAAAATCTTCAGGAAGGCAATACTAATGCTTCAAGCTCATTTCTTATGAGTCGGTGAGAGTAATTCTAATATTTATTTCAAGTTGTTATGGTTGGATAATTGATTTCATAAACTCTAGTGCATGGCATGAATAGTGTTCATGAGAAAATGAAGGAGAGATAAATAGTGTTTTCAGAAATTAAATTAAAGGATGCAATGAACCAATGGAATCATTTTCTAGCTTAGTTGGAAGTATTCAACTAAGTATTCAACTAAGTAATCACCAAATTGAATATTTTGGAAATGTTGGTTAAGGAAGACGATGGATAGTAATTTGGCGGTGTTGGAGAATTAATGTACTATCATAGATGACTTCAAATGGGTATTAAATGATAAGAATGGATTTTAATGTGCTAGTAAGTGAACCTATTAGATGATTTGAGCTGGAGGCTTGTAGCCAACTTGTGAGCCATAAATGAATATTGATAAATATTTTTGAGTCATATTTTGATTGTAATTGTAGATATCAATTTGTTGGTGGCGTATGAGCATTTTACTCAATGCTACGATGTCGGAGGAGGATCAAAAGCTTGTGAATGTTAACAAAGCGAAAGCGAGTTTTGGAGCATTGGGCATCAGTCGCGTTGTTTGAAAAACCGGCTATGGAACTTTGGAGCGAGGTAAGTCTCCTTTATAACCTTGTAAGAGGGAATTGTCCCCATAGGTGAAATAATTAATTATGTACTAATAATTGTGGGAGGCTACGTACGCACGCAGTGACAAGAGTCCGTGCGTAGCTACTATAATGCTTAAGTCCGGGTAGTCTAGGATCCAAAAGCATGCTTACTTGCCGTACTTGTAACTTTATTGTGAATTTAAAATGTTTAAATCATATCGAACTTGGAAAATGAATTTAAAAAGTTAAACATTATTTTTCTTGACCGTTAAAGGAGAAATTTGTAAACTTCCTGCCTAATTATTTTCATGATGAAGTCTTGATTGACTGTTTGAATACGTGTATCGATGAGTACCTGCATCGCATATATGATTCGCGAGCAGGTTAACTCTTTATTTATATGTAACCGCTTCGCAATTATATTACGTGAGCGGGGTGATCCTTTCTACTACTCTCATGGGAACGGGTCATTCGCCTCGACAGGTTAATAGATGCATCTATGGTTCGTGTCGTTCAACCTTACGGCGGTGCACATTTATTATTTTGTTGGATCGAGTCGTACGTCCTCGGTATTATTTGTGCATAATTGTATTACTGCCTTGCAAATTTATGAGTAATGATATCTCTTCTTTGGTATAAGATGAATTGTTAAATGATGAAGTATGAACTTTTGGAAAATCTCTTATTTATTAAAGGAATTGTTTACCTTCTTCATGTATATCGAGTTTGAAATTAACTTATAAAAGTCATACTTGTGCACATTTTGGTACTTCAATATTTGGACCATTAGTAAGTGTCGAAGTCGACCTCTCTCACTACCTCTTCGAGGTTAGGCGGGATACTTACTGGGTACACGTTATTTTTGTACTCATACTACACTTGTTGTGCATTTTATTGCACTGGCACATGTATGTCTAGTGGCCTAGTTTGGCGCAGCGGCATGGTTGAAAAGGAGATTTAGGTGGGTTGCACCTCTCGAGACGACCATAGTCAGCAGAGTCTCCTTCAGAGTATTGTATTGTATTGTATTTTATCTATTGTCCAATTGTATTCCAGACAGTTATTGTATTACATTTTATTTTCTCGAAATTGCTCATGCACTTGTGACACCAGGTTCTGGGATGTATATAGGATTAGTCTGTATTGAAAAGTGGTGAAAGACATTATTATTTACTCGGTGAAGTTCATTATTTATTTCTAAATGTAAGAAAAATAAATCATTTCAAAAATGTTATAATGAGAATTTAATTAACTATTTAGTGTTGGCTTGCCTGACAGTGGTGTCCGACGCCATCACGACCTTTAATAAATTTTGGGTCGTGAGAACATGGTATCAGAGCACTAGGTTCACTTAGGTCTCACGAGTCATGATCAAGTCTAGTAGAGTCTTGCGGATCGGTACAGAAACGTTTGTACTTATCTCCGAGAGGCTACAGGGCTATTAGAAGCACTCCCCTTCTTGATTCCTCATCGTGCGATTTGATTCCTTTGAAGCTTTTGCCTTTGTTTCTTTCATATTCAATCTTATGTGATGCGGAGTGCTTGTTCTAGATGGGGAATTATGGAGTTGTAATGGTGCTACAGATGGGGTGCAGGATGTTTCTCCCTGCGTATTCGATTAGGCTATGGTCGTCGCCTTGCGGAAGGTCGTTCTATCATTTCAAGATTGGTATCAGTATTACCTAAAGTTTTGAGATTTGGCATTGATTGTTATGATGATTCGTGTGTTTCTATCGCCCAATATGGTGTAATGGTAGGATGCTTGTCTATGCGTCGAAGCAGTGAATGACGTGGAATGATGTTTACTCGGTGCAAGATTCAGAGATTGAGTATTTTATTTCCGGCGGAGGAAAGGCAATGGGACTAGGAGTGTTCAGGTTGGGTTGATGGAGTGTCCTACAGAGATGGATTTTGAATTAAGGAAATAACTGGGCAGCGAAGGATGAGGAAGGACATGTGGGAGATGTCTTGCAGTGGTTAAATTTCTAGAAGGTCAGGGGTAAGGGGCAGAAGTCGAATAGTTGCTTAAAGGAGAGTGTTTGACCAAAGTGGGAGAGTGGCAAAGTAGCATATGAGTTCTGCGTTAGGATAGTTGCATGCCTTGAGGAAAGTTAGAGTGATTTGGGATTCATGGTGGACAGTGACTAGGTCTACAAGCGTAATTTTGGAATAGTGGCTGCTATGCGGAGAAAGGTTGGATATGACAAAAATGAGTGCTTGATGTGAAGAAGGATACAACATGACCTTGGATTGGAATGTATTGTCGCACCTTTATTCAATGTCCACGAGGAGTGAACGGACTCGTGCAGCTGGTAAATGAGCACGGGCTCATGGTGGGTTATTACAACTAAAGAAAGAAAACATCAGTAGTAATTTGAGCAAAGGATTTGAGGAATATGTTCTATAATTGGCCTTATCGATTTATGTTCAGGCTATGGGAAGACTAAGATTTTATGCTTCGAGTAGAGGTGATTCACAAGAAAGGTGATACAAGTGGGTGCTTCCTTGAGAGAGTGTTCATGTGCTAACAGAGCCTTGGAGTTGATTATATTTGGGGCCAAGTCAGAGTGGGTGACTCTCAACAATAGTCCTAGTATGTTCAAAATTAAAGTGCGGTGCCTAAGGATTCGAGTACGTAGTATGGTTAAGTATCGAGCTTCTGGAGTGGATTATGAAAGGCACTTGGATTGTTCTATGTTATCATCGGTCTGCTGTGCAGCATTGGAGGAATGGGACAAAATAATTTCATACTCGTAGAGTAATTATCGGAATGGGTGTACCAGTTGAAGATGTGAATGTGCGCTCAATGAGGGTATGAGTTAGCTCGAGGGTATTAAGTCAACATGGTATCGTGAAATAGGGTCACTCATGATGAGTGTGGATTGGGTTCGTTATCTTTTGAATGGGCTATTATTATTTCTAAGGCAAGACCAGAGTAAATAAGAAGAAGTTGGTTCGGTTAGCCATGGTTTAATCGGCATGATAGTGGAAAAGATCATTCCCTTCAGCTTGTTAAGTTATGCATGTGATTTGTGGCGGTACGTGCGAGGCTTCACGGACACCGTAATTGATTTTATCTGGAGGCATTTAAGTATTATGGCATGTTATGTGTGGAAGGATCACGAAAGAGTTGTACTTGAGGTTGGTATTTCCTGCGGACATGAGAATTCAGTCACATGTTGCAATGGTCCTATTGAAATAAGTTAAGTAAAAGGTTCATATATGATGAAGTGCTTAACCTATTAGTTTTTCAGTGGTTATGATGAAATTCTTGTACAATTGCGTATTGGTATGATTAGGTGCAGTGGGCAGCATGGAAATTCAGAAGTTGATGATCAAGGTTGTCGTTTGGTGTTGGCTGCAATATCACGAGCAAGGATGAGCGAGAACGGACTTAGATGGTTAGAGTCAGCTAGTATTGTTTCTGGCGTCACTTGAGATCGGTGTCTGGTGTGAGAAGCTTTGCATACAGATTGTGGATTTTGGAATTTCTTTATAGTGTTTGTATGGCCGATAGTATGGATGTGCAGACTTGTTACCCGGTGCGGAAGGTCGTGGGAACGTATCCCCCGGGAAGATTGTATAAGTGTGATGTGTAGTCACTTGATTGATTGAAGAACTGAAACCAAGTATGAAGATTGTGGTAGTATCATTAATTTGGGAATTTGTGCATGGAGGGCACTCGGTTCGTTTGGTTATGCACTGTGGAAGTTTGTTCCGGTTATGATGGTTCTTCTTGTGTGTTATCCCAAAGAGGGGTTATTAAGGACCCTTGAAAGTTTACCATCCTAGTACGGTGCGATTAGAATCGGCTTGAGGTTCGTGGATGGATTTAAATATGAATACGGGCTCTATATCAGGCCAGATGTGTTCATTTCAGCATAGCGCTCCTTATGGAGGAGTATTCGCACATTGGATGTCGATTCATCGTTGGCTATTCCATGTAAAACTATGTTGTGTCGTGTGAGTTGTGAAACAGCTTGATAAATTTCTTACGAGTTGAGGTTCTGCGTAGCGATGGTGTTATACGAGCATGATGGCTCTTGAGATTCAGATCATATATCGCACCTCAGTTGTGATTGATTTTTCTAGCTTATGGCGCTATATGTCCCCCCAGGATTGTGTTATGCACTTAGCGTTGCTTGTGACCGATATTCAGTATTTTGTAGTAATGAGCAATTTATCTCGGTGTGTATCTCTTTATGTGAATTTTATGTGTGGATCAGGTGGCACACTGCCACGGGTATGTTATTTGGATCGGGTTGCACGCCGCAACGGTGTGATGTTGATTACTATTTTATACATCCTGTTTTTGTGTGTTTGTTTCCCGTTTTCTGAGGAAAGTTCACATTAGTGCGTGAGTTGAGTAGTTCCTCCCAGAGTTCATTTTTCTTATGTATCACATTCGAGTTTGTAGTTTATTGGCGTTGTGGCGTCATGTGAGACTTTTGGTCATGTCTGAGGTGGCTTATCACCTGAGCGATTTTTACTAGGTGAAAAGAGATTAATGGATCTAGGATCAGTGCAATCAGATTATATGAAGTGTATTAAAGAGGAAATGCCATTATTTGATTCATCATGGGGTGATGGCTCTTGTCAGGAGTATAGACTTAATGATTTGTTGACGCTGCAGTTGGTTATGAAATTCTATACATCTCCTCCATCGTGGCAGTATTGTAAAGGGTTGTTAGAACAGGATTTATACATGTCATGATGTGCATTGAGAGCATCAAATTCGTGGAATTTTGGCTATTGTTATTAGAGGAAGTTGTTATAGTCATGTGCGTTATGCAGTGCATAGTGTGAATTCAGCAAGGGTATGCAATCATGTATCGGTGCATTGTATAGTGATTAATACGGTATTCATAGGTTGGAAGCAGGTCTAGCAGAGAATTTTGGGTGTTGGAATTGGGTTCTAAGCTTATTTGTCTGAATAAAAGAGAATATCTTCAAATTTGCTCGAGCTAAGGAGCTCAACTGAGTTGTGCAGCACAGGTAGTTGCACGAGGTGTTCAACAATGATTTCAGACAACTCCAACGCAGTTTTTAGCACGTTGGAGGACGAACATATGTTTAAGTGGGAGAGGATGTAACGACCCGACCGGTTGTTTTGAGCTCTAGCGCGTCGTTCGGCATATTGAGGCAAGGAGCAGCTTCACTTCAGGTATTATGACTTGTACGTGTGGTCGGAATTGAATCTCGGGAAGCTCAGAGTTGGTTTAGAGAGAAAGATTCTCATTTCGAAAGATTTGAGTTGGAAAAATTGACTGAGGTTGGATTTTTTAGTAAACGACCTCGGAATCGGGATTTGAAGGTTCCAACAGGTTCATATGATGATTTCGGACTTGGCCGTATGTTCGAATCGGGTTTTGGATGACCCGAGAGCGTTTCGACGTCTATCGTGGAAGTTGACATTTTTGAAGAAATTCATAAATTTGGATTGAAGTGGATTTTTCAATGTTATCGATGTACGTTTGGGATTCCGAGTCTGGGAATAGCTCCGTATGGTGATTCTGGTATTGGGAGCGCGCCCGGATATGAATTGGGAGGTCCGTAGGTTGTTTTGGAGTCATTTGGCTAAAGTTAGAAATTTGAAGGTTTTTTAGAAGGTTGACCGAAAGTGGACTTTTTGATATCGGGGTCGGATTTTAATTCCAGAAGTTGGAGTAGGTTCATAATGTCATTTATGACTCGTATACAAAATCTGAAGTCATTCCGGATTGATTTGATATGTTTCGGAGCAAAATATAGAAGTTGAAAGATTTGCAAACTCATAATTTGATTCGATGCACGATTCATAATTTCGGCGTTGTTTGACGTGGTTTGAAGCCTCAACTAAGTTTGTATTGTATTTTTAGACATGTTGGTATAATATTTTAAGGTCTCGAGGGCCTCGGGTGGATTTCGGAAGGTTAAAGGAATGATTTCAGACGAAAAAAAGTTGCTGGAATTTTCTACTGCAAAAGTTGTTTTGAACAGCAGCTGGTGCATCATAGAGCTGATTTTGGAAAGCTTACATATCGAAATCTATAAAGAATCTAAAAATTTTCAAAACATAAAAGATGTAACCCTTTGATTCTAGTTTCCAGAAAGAAAAACTATTCATCATTGGGATATTCGTACAGAAAGTTATAATTGAATGAATGAAGGCTGGTAAAGCAGTTTCGCCAGAAATTTCTGATGCGTGAAGCTGACTTTCGAAGCTTATATCTCGAAATATATATATGGGTTTATATGATGTACAATAGATCAAATGAAAGATATCTGAGTCTAGTTTCTAAATCTTCAAACCGTTTGTCATGTGGATTTTTCTAAAACGAGTTATGGTCATTTTAATAAAAGGTGTCCAGCAAGCGAAAACTCGTAATACGAGGTACAATCTGCACAGCGCAAGGTACAACTCGATGAAGAACATGTGCCTATATAAGGCAGTCACGGGCAGCAGCCATTTTTGAGGATTTCTTGAGCTAGGAATTGGTTCTTTCATGGTGGATTCGACTTTGGGGACTATTTAACAATACAAGGTGAGTTTTATTGCATATTTTAAGTTAATAACATCCTATTAACACTAGTATTAACATCATTCAATCTTTGAAATCCCTAAAAGTCTTTCAAGTTGTTAAAGAACACCAAATTTCCCAAACATTGGATTTTTAAGGAAAATCTTCAGGAAGGCAATAATAATGCTTCAAGTTCATTTCTTATGAGTCGGTGAGAGTAATTCTAATATTTGTTTCAAGTTGTTATGGTTGGATAATTTATTTCATAAACTCTAGTTCATGACATGAGTAGTGTTCTTGAGAAAATGAAGGAGAGATAAATAGTATTTTTAGAAATGAAATTAAAAGATGCAATGAACCTATGAAATCATTTTCTAGCTTAGTTGGAAGTGTTCAACTAAGTAATCACCAAATTAAATATTTTGGAAATGTTGGTTAAGGAAGACGATGCATAGTAATTTGGCGGTGTTGGAGAATTAATGTACTATCATTGATGACTTCAAATGGGTATTAAATGAAAAGTGTGGAGTTGAATATGCTAGTAGGTGAACCTATTAGATGATTTGAGTTGGAGGCTTGTAGCCAATTTGTGAGCTATAAATGGATATTGATAAATATTTTTGAGTCATAGTTTGATTGTAATTGTAGATATCAATTTGTTGGTAGTGTATGAGCATTTTACTCAATGTTACGATGTCGAAGGAGGATTAAAATCTTGTGAATGTTAATAAAGCGAAAGCGAGTTTTGGAGCGTTAGGCATTGGTCGAGTTGTTTGAAAAATCGGCTATGGAACTTCGGAGCGAGGTAAGTCTCCTTTCTAACCTTGTAAGAGGGAATTGTCCCCATAGGTGAAATAATTAATTACTGTTTGTGGGAGGCTACGTATGCACGAAGTGATGAGAGTCCGTGTGTAGTTACTACAATGCTTAAGTCTGGGTAGTCTAGGATCCAAAAGCATGCTTACTTGTCGTACTTGTAACTTTATTGTCAATTTAAAATGTATAAATAATATCGAACTTGGAAAATGAATTTAAAAAATTAAAAACTATTTTTCTTAACCGTTAAAGGAGAAATTTGTAAATTTCCTGCGCAATTGTTTTCATGATGAAGTCTTGATTAACTGTTTGAATACGTGTATCTATGAGTATGTCAGGGATTGGATGTGACAAGGTGGGTTATGTCAGGGATTGGCTGTGATACTTGTGTTGTCCTGGGGGCATTCCTTGTTGTTGATATTGTGTACTGGAACACTTACCGTGCGAGTTCATTCGTGTGGAAATTTATTAAATGAAAATGTACGTGTTGCCCCTTTTGTTTTCCTTATGTCTATTGGTTGTTGAAATCGTGTTAGGACATCTGTACAAGCATACACATAGTTAAGTACTACTAATGGATTGGGGACTCCTTGTTGTTGTCAAGTATAGATACTCTTGTTGTTCTTACTGTATGGGTGGGAATGACCCAATTGGCACGTGAGTCGTCCGTGCAGTTAGTACTCGAATGAGGGCGCAAGATGCCAAGTGTTAGGGTTCGGACATTGGGACCCGTAAATGGTGATTTGTCCGAGGTTCAGAAGCTCGTGGAGATGACTATGAATTTGATGTGGAAGTGGTTGAAGTTGTTGAGCCATTACATGCACGTGTTGTATATTTACATGCCAGAATTGTCTGTGTTCTATTCAGTTTTTGTGTTACTTCATGGTTTCCGCTGATACTTATTGTTTTCCTTCTTTATCGAATTCTCTGTCTAGTTAACTATTTTGCGTAGCCTTTATGTGTATATCAGTATTTCCCTGATTCCTATATTGATACTTGTTCAGTTTTTATAGACCAGTGGGTGTCTTGACTAGTCCTCGTCACTACTTCACCGAGGTTAGTCTTGATACTTACTGGACACCACTGTGGTGTGCTCATACTACTCTTCTGCACATTTTTGTGCAGATTCTAGGTTTTTGCATAGCCGGCCGATTGATTGATAGTAGCGCGGTTGCTGTTGTGGAGACTCAAGGTAAAACTACTTCAGCGTTCACCGTTTCGGATTCACCATCTTTTTTTGTTTTCACTGTTGCACTTATTTCTGAACAGTGGTATTTTTTTTAGGAGTTTTAGTGTAAATTCTAAAAAGCTTATGACTTGTACTTTCGGATTTTGCGAATATAAAATGTGTAAAGAATTATTTATTTCAGAAAAGTATTAGATTCTATTTATTATTGTTGTTATTCCTAAATATTAGGCTTATCTAGTCCTTAAGACTAGGTGCCATCACGATACCCAACGGAGGAAAATTTGGGGCGTGACAAGTTGGTATGAGAGCTCTAGGTTCATAGGTGCTACGAGTCATAAACAAGTTTAGTAGAGTGTTGCGGATCGGTACAGAGACGTCTGTACTTATCTTCGAGAGGCTACGAGACTATTAGGATAACTTCACTTCCTTCTTTCCTATCGTGCGAGTTCATTGATCTTGAAATTTGAAATTTATCATTCCATTCTCTCACAGATGGTGATGACGCGAGCTGCAGATTCTGAGGATGTTACCCCCGGAGCAGAGTCCGCCAGGGGTAGAGGTAGAGGTAGAGGTCGATGAGGGGCACGTGCCGCAGCTAGAGCACCTGCCAGAGCAGCCGTTGAGGAGCCGCTAATAGTCCTTGTTGGGGAACCAGAGGTGCCTGTTGTTACACCCGGACTTCAGGAAACCTTGGAACAGTTATGGGGTGTGATTGGTACCTTAACTCAGGCGGGATTGATTCCGGGTGCACCAACTACTTCACAAGGCGGGGGAGGGGCTCAAACTCCCGTCGCCCACACTCCGGAGCTGCGAGATCAGGTTGGTCAGGTTCCAGGTGTCATGGCAGCACAGCCTGGGATCCCAGTTCCGCCCGTGGTTAGGGTAGCACCATATGAGGAGGAACATCTTAGACTCGAGAGGTACAAGAAGTACCACCCTCCTACCTTCAGTGGATTGGCGACAGATGATGCCCAGGGTTTCTTGGAGGAGTGTCACTGCATTCTTCATACTATGGATTGTGGAGACGAGCGGGGTTGCTTTCGTTACGTTCCAGCTCAGAGGAGTGGCTTATCAGTGGTGGCGGGCATATGAGTTGGGTAGCCCGGCCAAGTCAGCTTCACTTACATGGGGTTAATTTTCAAAGATGTTCTTGAGTCTGTTTGTACCTCAGTCCCTCCGAGATGCATGGCGCGTGGAGTTTGAGCGGCTGTGCCAGGGCACTATGTCACTATCAGAGTATGGCGTCAGGTTCAGTGATTTGGCCAGGCATGCACCTACTTTGGTTGCTACAGTTAGAGAGCGTGTTCGCAGATTCATCGAGGGACTCAGGCGTGATATTCGGTTTAGCATGGCTCAGGAGTTAGAGTTGGATATTTCATTTTAGCAGGTGGTAGGGATTTCTCGTAGAGTTGAGGGTATGATGGATCGTGAGAGAGACGACAGGCGGGACTATGATAGAGACGTCATACGAGGTCAAGAGAGAGAGGTCAGAGAGGTGAGGAGGCCTCGTGGGCCGGAGAGATTTACTGGTCCTTATTATGGAAGAAGGGTACGACACGGTAGAGGTTTTATGGATCAACCAGTTCAATTTGCATTGCCGGCTTCGCATGGGGTTTCAGGTACTTATGGGTCTCAGAGTACTCGGGTCGCGCAGTTTCCACAGCCACATCAGCAGAGAGGTTGTTTTGAGTGTGGATATATCAGCCAGAGGGTGAGAGATTGTCCCAGGCTCCGGGCAGATGTGTTACAGCAGGGCATTCAGGCGAGTAGAGGGTGCCCAATAGGGGGAGGCCCGTCCCGTTGATGTGTTTCGTATAGTAGTCTGGATGCTGTTGTTCCAGATGTTATAGTACATGTATGCTTTATTTTGTTACAGAGGGGCACCACTTGTATTTCATTATAGTTCTGCTAGCCGGGACGAGTTCCCTCATTGTTGTTTTGTTTATGAGTGAGTTTCATGCTTTGCACTCTATTTTTGTGTTGCTCCTGTTGGGAGATTCTGTGGGTAGTAGCGCATGTCTATTGTTTGTCTCTATTCAGTATTGAGAGATATTAGACTAGTAGTAAATTCCTGTTCTCCAGTATGGTAAGCTTTATGTGAAATTCCTGAGTATTTTGTTTACGAGTTGTGATTTGATACTCCATCGAGATGTGAGATCAGCTAGCGTTATGATTTTTATCAGCTGAGAGAATTAGTGGAGGATTTTCAACTGGTATGATATATTTTCGGTATGTGATTCAAAGTTGAGGATGATATCCTCGTGATATTTGTGATCCGATATGTTTGGACCGGGCTGAGTGCCGCAGTGAAAATTTTGTCAGGATGGTATCCTTGTGATTTGTTCATATGATTTAGTTCCTTCCTTGTTATGTTGTTGTGTAAGTTAGCATTGATAGAGAGTTGCGCATGTCGGTCCTGTTTGGTAGTTTGCAGATGTGTTCCTCCTTTCATATTCAGTCATTTTCGTTTGTGCTTCTTGAGTTTTATCTTGCGGGGTGTGTGCCCGGTGGTGTTAGTTGTGTCTTGGTGATTTGGGTTTCAAGGTTATGAAGTCTTAGTGTTTCTTGCTTTATTTTTCGTGTGATGGAGTGTTGAGAATATAGTTCTACCGGATATGAGGCTAATTGCCAATGCTGAGTTTCGGGCAGCCATTGCGACCCAAGTGTTATTACGGGCCTATGTGTGATGTGCTATATTGTGTGGCCGTGCCTTATGGATATAGTCATGAGTTAATGCAGCTGGTTGGGGTTAATTTTGTATGTGGATTTAGAATCCGGTATTTTGGAAATGAGTAGAAGGTGAGAAATTGAGGTATGAGGCTTATCAGTGGTAATAGAAAAGCTAAATTGCGGTTGTGGTGGTGTCGTCAGTCTTATGTATATTGGGATGACGTGGGATCACCTGCGGGTGTGTGTTGGAAATGCGCAATCAGTGATTTGATGAGTTCAAAGTGAATCTTAGCACGTCCGAGGACGAACATTTGTTTAAGAGGGGGAGATTGTGATGACCCAAAAGGGTCAACCCGTATATTCTATCTAATTCTGTGTTTCGAGATCGTGAAAACCTCCTTCTATCCTATCTCGATTTGCGTGCACAGCCCAGGCATGTAGCCGGGAAGCCTTTATGTAAAAAGCTGATAAAAAATGAAAATTTTATATTGGAAATTTGAATAAAGTTGACTCCAGTCAACGTTTTTGGTAAACGAACCCGGACTCGTGATTTAACAGCCCCGGAGGGTCCGTAGGAAAATATGGGACTTATGCGCATGCCCGGAATCGAATTCCGAGGTCCTAGGGTCGAGAAATGAATTTTTAAAAATTATTTTCTGAAAAATATAAAAGTTTTTGAAAATGAAATTTGAGGTGAAATCTGTGATATCGGGCCCGCATTACGATTCCGAAGCCCGGTACATGTTCGATATGATTTATATGTGTTATCTGTGAAATTTGGTAAGAAACGGACTTAGTTTGACGTGATTCGGACCTTAATTGCAAAACTTAATATTTATAGAAGTTTGAAGAATTTTCATGGTTTTTTAGTTTAATTCATCGTATTAGTGTTGTTTTATGTGGTTTGATACCTCGAGCGAGTCCGTGTTAGGTTATACGACTTGTGTGTGTTGTTGGAAGGGGTCCCCGGGGGCCTCGGGTACGTTTAGGATGCTCATCGGGTGCTATTAGAACTTGGGAGACATCTGAACCATTGTTGGTTCTGGTGTCTCGCACCTGCGATGGACCTTTCGCAAGTGCGGACACGCAGGTGCAGCGAGGAGCTCGCAGGTGCGGAACTTAGCCCAAACCCCCAATCCTCGCAGGTGCCGTTAGTTTTCCGCAAGTGCGGAGCTACGGGTGCGCCCATTTGAACGCATGTGCGACCCCAGGCTTTTTAGTGGGTTTTCGCACCTGCGATGGTCATGCTATGTCTTCTTAACTGCTTGTCTCAAATTTGCAATTATCTTCATCTCAACATATAATTGTTTTGGTGTTAAATGAATTTATGATTATTCTCTGCTGCTTGTGCTTAAGTGGAAATTGTTGAATATCCTCGTAACTGCTCAACTTTAAAAGAAGTTTAGATATTTTATACCTTCGTGACTTTCCCTTATATGGGGTTATCAGATTTGTGTTGAATTCTTAGGGTTATCATATTTGTGTTGAATTCTTGTTGTTACCCCGTGTAATTAGGTGCGGCTGTCACATGTTATTTCCCTTCCTTGTTGAGTGATTCTTAATATGCCTAGCCCTCCTAATTACGTTTATTTCTCGTGAACTAGTTTTGCCTATCTTGTGATCGAAGGTTATTGAGTTGATGTATTAACTGTATCTTGAACTGTTGCCTTTGTTGTTGTTGTTGTACTGGTTGTGGTGATGCATGAGATTTCTATCGTGCGGTTGTTGATATGGGGATTGCATGAGGTTTTTGTCGTGTCGTATTTATTATTGATATTGCACATGCGGCGTTATAAGGCGGGATACGAGATTGAGTGTTGCGCATGTGGCATGACAAGGTGGGAACATGTTTATGCACGTGTGGCGAAACAAGGCGGGCATATACTTTACTACTGCACACGTGGCGTGACAAGGTGGGATATGTCAGGGATTGGCTCTGATACTTGTGTTGGCCTGGGGGCATTCCTTGTTGTTGATATTGTGTACTGGAACACTTACCGTGTGAGTTCATTAGTGTGAAAATTTATGAGATAAAAATGTACGTGTTGCCCCTTTTGTTTTCCTTATGTCTATTGGTTGTTGAAATCATGTTAGGACAACTGCACAAACATACACGTAGTTAAGTAATACTAATGGATTCGGGACTCCTTTTTGTTGTCAAGTATAGATACTCTTGTTGTGCTTACCGTATGGGTGGGAATGACCCAATTGGCACGTGAGTCGTCTGTGCAGTTAGTACTCGAATGAGGGCGCAAGATGCCAAGTGTTAGGGTTCGGATATTGGGACTCGTAAATGGTGATTTTTCCGAGGTTCAGAACCTCGTGGAGATGACTATGAATTTGATGTAGAAGTGGTTGAAATTGTTGAGTCATTACATGCACGTGTTGTATATTTACATGCCGGAATTGTCTGTGTTCTATTCAGTCTATGTGCTACTTCGTGGTTTCCGCTGATACTTATTGTTTTCCTTCTTTATCGAATTCACTGTTTGGTTAGCTATATTGCGCAACATTTATGTGTATATCAGTATTTCCCTGATTCCTATATTGATACTTGTTCAGTTTTTATTAGACTATGGGTGTCTTGACTAGTCCTTGTCACTACTTCACTGAGGTTAATCTTGATACTTATTG
Organism: Nicotiana paniculata; assembly: GCA_005239505.1. Lineage (NCBI taxonomy): Eukaryota > Viridiplantae > Streptophyta > Magnoliopsida > Solanales > Solanaceae > Nicotiana > Nicotiana paniculata. The sequence goes on along the minus strand of MDKI01155969.1, from coordinate 35,179 downwards.
GGTACCGTTGTGGTGTGCTCATACTACTCTTCTACACATTTTTGTGCAGATTCCAGGTTTTCGCATAGCCGGCCGATTGATTGATAGTAACGCGGTTGATGTTGTGGAGACTGAAGGTAAAACCGCTTCAGCGTTCGCAGTTTCGGAGTCACCATCTTATTTTTGTTTGCACTGTTGCACTTATTTCTGAACATTGGTATTTTTTTTGGGAGTTTTAGTGTAAATTCTTAAAAGCTTATGACTTGTACTTCCGGGTTTTGGAAATATAAAATGTGTAAGAATTATTTATTTCAGAAAAGTATTAGATTCTATTTATTATTATTGTTATTCCTGAATATTAGGCTTACCTAATCCTTAAGACTAGGTGCCATCACGATACCTAACAGAGAAAAATTTGGGGCGTGCATATTTAAATTAGAACTGAAAGGTAAATGTCATTTAAAATTAATACATAACTATACATGGATATATGAGTCTAAAACTATCAAAAAAAATAATATTATATGACAAAGAATATTCATACTATTATTCCTTATATGGAAATTAGAATATTGCAATTCAAATATATTACCATATAAAAGATAATATTATATGCCAACCAATGTTCATGGTTTTATCAAATTTCATAATTGATATATTAGTTTCTTAACAGGAAGATAAAGTTTAAATTTTGATTTGAAGGCTAATTATATTTATCCATATTTAGCACTTAGCAGGCTTTTAAACCTTACAAATATCGTAATTAAAGGGCAATTCAGGTTCAATGATATCTTTTTAAGAAAATAATTGATTCTTAACCAATTATTATAGTTTAATTTGAAATTGAAAGATAGAAAAGTTAATTTCTACTGGGAAGTAAATATCATTCAAAACTCATATATATGAAAATACGTATATTAATATATGACTCTAAATTTTGATTGCGATAATCTGGTGGTACACGTATAACATTTTAGTAAATTATTTGAATTCAAAGGTAATATTTTGGTATAATCGTATTGAAATTTGAAAATTATAATAAGTATTGCTACATAAGAAAGTTAAGATTATGCGCTTAGATCTAAAGATAATTAATTGCATATTATTTACTTCATTTATTACTTTTATTTGTTTAGATTTTGAAGACAAATATTAATATGGAAAAATTAATTTACATTTTAAGTTTCACGTTTAATACATGGAAGTGAATAATTGACTAACAATCAATTGACATATATGGTAAAATAATATTGTGATCGAGATCCATTCCACATAAGCCTACGTAGAATACTATATATTAGATTCTAACCGTGTAGTAATATACGAACCTTCAGGTTGGTCTCTCAATTTTTCTTATTTTTTAATTCTACTCTGAATTATTTATGTAAATAAAATTATGATCTCTTCAAACTAATTCAGTATTCGAAAAGATTTTCTGGTTAGAATAACAAATTGTATGCTTTTATAGTTTTGTGCAACCAAATAGCACAAGTAATATTTGTTTGTCAAGCTATGCAGTTTGCGATGACCTTATGTGGCTTGCCACTGCTAAGGGGTGATATGAGACAACTCCGTTCTTTTGTTTTTCGTTTTGGTGTATCGTTTGTTCAATGTATTAGAATAAGTTGTCAGTCTCCTACAAATTTCACTACCAAAAAGAAATAAAGTTTTATATTTGACAAGTGATGGCGCCCAACCCGAAGTTAGGCAAGCCAACACAATTTGACAAGTGAATCTCACTTTATTCTATTAAAGACGTTTCCAATAATATCTTATTTTAAATTTCTAAGAATGTAAATGAAAATACGAAGGCACTTTAAATTGCAAATGACAAAAAAAGAGTTGAGTTTAAATAATTACATCCCAAAAAAATAGTCTACCAATGTGCATGTCAGGAACTAGTGTCACCAGTGTACGGGCATCTAGTAGAATGAACAAAAGAATACATCTACCCTACTGTCCGAACTAGAGTAGACAGAATAAGCAAAAGGGAAGGACTCCAATGTGCTGCTAAATGGCATCAGAAGAAGCAGCTCACCGTGGAACCCCTGTCTCAGAAATAAAAAACGTGCTCCGACTGGTATCCAAATGGACCTACCTTAGAACATGTACAATTAAGTACAGAAGCGTAGCATGAGTAGATAAATATTATGTACCCAGTAAGTATCCAGTCTAACCTCGAAAAAGTAGTGACAAAGGGTCGACTTGATACTTACTAGGGCCAAACAATATACTTAAACATGTGATTAAGCATGAATATCAAGGTTAAATAGAAGGAATAACAGAAATAATGAGCTTTTCCACAAATAGAAATGTACATAAATTCCTTCCATTTCAGTTGACAACTTGTATTCCAAGGCATATTAAGCAATTCAAGTCACAGTTGCACCAAGCAATAGCATGCGCAGATAACATCGTGAGCGTACGACCTGATCCAACAAAATAACAAAATATGCACTGTCGGAGAGTTGAACGGCGCAAACCATAGATGCATCTATTACCCTGCTCGCGGATCATACATGTGACGCGGTCAATACAATTAAGTATATCAAGCAGGTAAATCAAGGATTTATCAAGAAGCAACTACTCAAGAAATGTCGGTTCCTCTTAAATAGTCAAAAGATGTTCTTCAATCTATTAGAATTTATCTACTAATTTGAAATAATCTAAGCGAGTTAAATTTACCATAAAGTTTCATGTAATAAACATAAGCGTGCTTTTGGGTTCTAAGATACCCGGACTTAAGCATGATTGTAACGATCCGACCGGTCGATTTGAGCTTCAGCACGTCATTCAGCGATTTGAGGTCATAGGTAGCTTCTTTTCAGGTATCATGACTTGCCTGCGTGGTCGAAATTGAATTTCGGAAAGTTCAGAGTTGATTTGGAAAGAAAATTCTCATTTTGGGAACTTTGAGTTGGAAGAATTGACTAAAGGGTGATTTTTGAGTAAACGACCTCGGAATCGAAATTTGAAGGTTTCAATAGGTTCGTATAATGATTTCGTACTGGGCCGTATGTTCGAATAAGGTTTTGGAGGACCCGGGAGCGCTTCAGCGTCTATTATGGAAGTTGGCATATTGGAAGAAAAATTCATAAATTTGGAGGTCCATAGGTCATTTTGGAGTCATTTGGCTAAAGTTTGAAATTCGAAGGTTTTCGAGGAGTTGGACCGAAAGTGGGCTTTTTGATATCGGGATCGGATTTCAATTCTGAATGTTGGAGTAGGTCTGTAATGTTGAATATGACTTGTGTGCAAAATTTGAGGTAAATCGGACGATATTTGATAGGTTTTGGCATCGAATGTTGAAGTTGGAAGTTCTAAAGTTCATTAAACTTGAATTTGAGTGTGATTCATGATTTTGGCATTGCTTGATGTGATTTGAGGCCTCGAGCAGGTCCGTAGTATGTTTTGGAACTGGTTGGTGTGATCGGACGGGGTCCCGGGGGCCCCGGGTGGATCCAGGAAGGTTAACGGATTGATTCATGGACTTAGGATTTTTTGAAGCATAATGCTTCTGGTGTAATCGCACCTGCGTGAATTTGGCCGCAGGTGCGAGATTCTCAGGTGCGGCGTATGACTCGCAGAAGAGAGATTTGGACTGGAGCTGGGCAGTCGCAGGAGGGACCTTTAGGCGCACCTGCGGGTGCGAAGGTGCGAAGGTGTAGATCGAAAAAGCGGATTTCGCCTAGCTTGAGGGAAATCGCACCTGCGATGGAAATTTCGCAGGTGCGGCTACTGGACCGCAGGTTCGAGAAGTGGGTTAGGCAGTGTGTTATATTAAAAGCGAGGGTTGGCTCATTTTTCACCATTTTTCATCTGTGGGATCCGATTTGGAGCAACTTGGGAGTTCCATTTTCACACCAAGCTTCAGGTAAGTGGTTTATGTTGGTTTTGAGTTAAGCACATGATTTCATATGGATTTGAACATGGAAATTAGTATAAATTGTGGGTTTTGGTAGAAGACCTAGAATTTGATATTTTAGATTTTGACCACGAATTTGGACATGGAATTGAGAATAAAATATATATTTGAGTTCGTAATGTTATGGTTAAAGCGTATCTTGGAAAAATTTCGGAATCCAGGCAAGTGGGCCTGAGGGTGATTTTATCGACTTTGCGATTGGGGTTAGGAATTGTTATGAATTGAACCGTTATGAGTAATTGAGCATACATTTATGGGTTTGCATGATTTTTGACTAGTTTTGGTGCATTGTGCATCGAGTTGAGTTGTCAGGAGGGCTTGGGAGCTGGATATGGAACTTTAGAGCGAGGTAAGTCGCCTTTCTAACCTTGTAAGAGGGAATTGTCTCCATAGGTGAAACAATTGATTATGTGTTACTATTTGTGGGGGCTACATACGCACGAGGTGACGAGTGTCCGTGCGTAGCTACTATTGTACTTAAGTCCGGGTAGCCTAGGACCTGGAACCATGCTATAATTGAATTATTTGTAACCTCGCTATCAATTTAAATTTCTTCAGTCACATCAAATTAGTAAATGAATTTCTATATAAGTTAAACTTTATTTTTCTAAATCGTGAAAAGAGAATTGACTTTCCCTTGGATAAGTGTTTCCTGATAAAGTATGGATTGTCTGTTTCAATGTGTGTATCTATGAGTACCTACATCGCATGTATGATTCGCGAGCAGGGTAACTCTATTATTTATATTTGACCGCGTTGCATATATGATTCGCGAGCGGGGTAATAGATGACTCTATGGTTCGTGTTGTTCGACCCTCCGGCAGTGCACAATTTACATTTTTGTTGGACCGGGTCATTTGACCTCGACATTACTTGCGCATGATATTTGCTGGGTACCTTCTGTAATTTGAACCGCTTAATGGCCTGGAAATATAAGTTGTCAACTGAAATGATGGAGATTTTAATTTGTTTATATGAAATAATTTTTTCCTTCCTGCCGTTATTTGATAATTAATCATGGCATCCATGTTTAGCGTCTCACTTGATTATGTTAATTAGACCTCTAGCAAGTGTCAAGGTCGACCTTTTGTTACTACCTCTTCGGGGTTGGGCGGGATACTTACTAAGTACACGTTGTTTTCGTACTCATACTACCCTTGCTGTGCATTTTTTTGTTGCACAGGCTCATGTTTATCTAGTGGCCTCGTTGGGCGAATTGGCTTCGCTGACACGGAGACTTAGGTGAGCTGCATATCTAGAGACGACCCGCAGCCAGTAGAGTCTCCTTCAGAGTATCATATTTCTTTTCTGTCCAAATGTATTCCGGAAAGTTATCGTATTTTACTTTATTTCCTAGAAACTGCTCATGCACTTGTGACACCACGTTCTGGGATAATTTTGAAATTTGTTAGGTAGATAAACCTTGTGAAACATTATTAGTTATTTAATGGAGTTTATTATTTATTGTCTAATGTTTAAAAGAAATGATTTCAAAAATATTAAAGTGAGATTTAATCAACTATTTAGTGTTGGCTTGCCTGACAGTGGTGTCCGGTGCCATCATGACCCTTAGTGGATTTTGGATCGTGACAACTGGTATTAGAGCCCTAGGTTCCCTTAGGTATCACGAGTCATGAGCGAGTCTAGTAGAGTCTTGTGGATCGGTACAGAGACGTCTGTACTTATCTTCGAGAGGCTACAGGGTTGTTAGGAGTACTTCCCTTATTGATTCCTCATCGTGCGGTTTGATTCTTTGAGGTTTATGCCTTCATTTCCTTTCCGTTCAATCTTATGCAACGCCAAGCGTTGGTTATATATTGGGAGTTGAATAATTGCAATGGTACTACAGATGTGGTGCGGGATGTTTCTCCATGCATGGTTGTTGGGCTATTGTCGTCACCTTGCGGAAGGATATTATGTCGTCTCAGTTCAGCAGCTACACTTTTGAGAACCCTGAGGCTATGCACAGGTTGCTATGATGCTTATGAACGGTTGTCGCACAGTATTGATGTGATGATAGGATACTTGCCTATGTATCGGGGCAGTGAATGACTTGAGGGGGAGGTTTACCCAGTGCATGATTCAGTACTTTATTTCCGGTAGAGGAAAGGCAATCGGACTGTGAATGTTTAGTTTTGGGTTGATAGGGTAACGTGACTTGGTGTTTTCATGTGTGGTGGAAATTTTCGTATATGATGAGGTATTGTCGTCCTTTATTGAATGTGTTAAGTTCACCGGTGTTATGATCTTCTTCAATTCGCCTTTGGGGCAGGATGTTGTGGGATAGTATTGGGGAAGCGGCTGTCAGAGATCGTGATATGCGGTGGTTCAGGATCGGACCGGTGTTTCCAATGTTGACGGCCCGAGAAAGATGATCTTCGGAAAGGTGTAATGAGGTAAGAGACATGTTGATTCAAGTGATACAGAGATAGATCTTGATCTAAGGCCACAGCTGAGCATCAAAGGAGGAGGAAGGACATACGGGAAGTGTAAGGCGGTGATTAAACTTCTAGAAGGCCAGGCGTAAGAAGCGGAAGTCAAGTAGTCGCTTAAAGGAGTGAGGATGACCAAAGTGGGAGGGTGGCATAGTAGCATATGGGTTCAGTGGCAAGATAACTACACACCTTAAGAGAAGTTTGGAAGGATTTGGGAATTTTTGTGGACGGTGATTAGGTCTACGGCCTTGGTTTGAAGTAATGGTTATTATATGGCGGGGAAGTGGAAGCTATTGTTGCACATTAAGTTGAGGTCCATATGGGGTGATCAACTAGGTACATTGGGTGCATGAGAAGGAGATCTGGATGGGTTATTAATGTCGTAGTGATTGTGCAGTGCAGCATCGTCGCGAGATGTCGGCGGGTGGGTTATATCTGGTGAGCAGGTTAGCGGTCGCGTGGTTGGCAAAGTTTCTACGAAGAAATTCTACTGACTATCCAGCAAGAGGTCGAATATGTGAATGTGGATAGAGGTGCAGAGTGTTCATGAAATGCTAAAGGAAGGATTTCGAGGAATTTGGCAAATTGGTGGCACGAGATCAGTTCAGCGATGAAGAAAGAATCTTGGTGGATTCCCAAGTTGTGTTACGGTAGCTTCAAGCTAAGTGGGAGAGTCCCATATCCTACGATTGGATTGTGGTCGTCTATTTGTGAGATTTCTGGGTGTTAGTATATTGATGGGTCATTACAGCTAAGGAAAGAGGACGTAATTAGTAATTTGAGCAAAGAAGTTGGTAAAGGTGTTCTATGAGGAGTTGCATGTTCTTCGGTTATAAGAATTCACTCGTGTGTTGGAATGGTTGTATTGGTAAAAATAGGCTTCACACGTGTACTAATTATGATGACAAAGCAATCCATGTGGAGCAATGAAAACATGACAATTGGACGAGACTTTACAAAGAGGTACGAGGCAAAGAGGAATGGAACGACATACCCACGAGGTAATCAGATACGGGAATCTCAGTCTAATTTAGGAAATGAAGAAACACGGTCAGAATGAATCAAGGAAGAATAAAGGGAAGATTCGAAGATCTTCAATCAATGAGCCAAACGTTACATAATCTTTATGCAACAGTTACGATTAATCATTGTAACGTTACATTAATTCCATTATTAGTCATTAATGCTCAGTCCCTCAAAAGAGTAGACATTATGTTAAGAAATTCCCTATAAAAGGGAGTAAAATATAACTTGTAAGGACACGTTCGAACCACTATTCAAATATACTTACTTTTTACGCATCTTTCTGCTTTCTATTTACGAATTTACTTACAATTATTAGTATATTCTTTGGTTATCAGAAACCCGTGTTCTTCTTAAAATAGCTTTGGCAGAGAATCTAATTCTTTTGTTAAACAAATTGGTTCCATTACCGGGAAATCTGATAATATCTGTTCTTTTTCTCAAACAAAATTCTATAAATTATGTCGAACGCCATCGACAACAACCAACAAAGGATTGGAACTCCAGTTCCATCACCTTCAGGTTCCCCACGAGGCTCAAGGAAACATTCCCCAGAAGAGGTATCCCACATCCCACTGTTCGAGAAGAAGCTTGAGCAAAAATTTCATATAGGCACGAGGTTAAGCCCCGTAAGAAGAGGTAAGTTAATTGAATATTTAAAAGCTAACTCAGATTTTTTCGCTTGGTCCCATTCAGATATGAAAGGTATACCTCCGTAAGTGATGACTCATAAACTAAATGAAGATCCATCCTTCGTGCCTATCAAGCAAAAGAAAAGAAAGCAAAGACCATTCAAGAACCAAGTGATCGATGAAGAGGTACAAAAACTCTTGAAAATTGGTTTAATACGCGAGGTAAAATATCTTAATTTGTTATCTAATACTGTAGTGGTACCGAAAAAGAATGGTAAATGGAGAGTATGTGTAGATTACATAGATTTGAATAAAGCATGCCCCAAAGACTCCTTCCCATTACCACACATAGATCAAATGAGTGATGCCACTGCAAGTCATGAATTGTTGAGCTTTCTAAATGCATGATCTGGTTATAATCAGATAAAAATGGATCCCTCAAACGAGAAAAAAACTTTCTTTATTGCAAACAAGGGGACTTATTGTTACAAAGTCATGCCTTTTGGCCTGAAAAATGCTGGAGCCACGTATCAAAGGCTAGTGACCAAGATGTTCTAGGAACATCTGGGGGAAAAAATGGAAGTATACATTGATGACATGCTGGTAAAATCAAGTCAAGCGGAAGATCATTTCCATCATCTTTCAATCACCTTCGAAATCCTGCGCAGGTATAACATGAAACTAGATCCAGAAAAATGCGCCTTCTGCGTTGAATCAGGTAAGTTTTTAAGTTTCCTTGTATCAAATAGGGGTATAGAAGTAAACCCCGCTCAGACTAAAGTTATTGATGAGATACCTGGTATACTTACGAGCAAAAAAGAAGTTCAAAACTAACAGGAAGAATTACAGCCTTAGGAAGATTTATCTCCAGGTCTTCAGAGAAGAGTTTTAAATTCTTTTCTGTTCTAAAAAAGCATAATCAGTTCGAATGGACTTAAGAATGTCAACAGGCTCTCAAAGATCTGAAGGCCTTTCTATCAAAACCCCCGGTGCTGTCTAAACCAAAAGAGGGGGAGAGGCTGTATGCCTATCTTTCCGTAGCAGAAATTGTCGTAAGTGCAGTACTAGTAAGAGAAGACAGAGGTAAACAATCTCCGAATTATTATGTAAGCAAGTCTTTATTAGATACTGAAACTAGATATCCCCATCTATAAAAGTTAGCCTTAGCTCTAATCATGGAAGCTAGAACGTTGAGACCATAATGTCAATGTCACCCAATCACTGTTGTGACCTCGTATCCACTAAGAAATATTTTGTATAAGCAAGAGTTATCAGGGAGATTAGCTAAATGGCGAATAGAGTTAAACGAACATGACATAATATATCAGCCTAGGACTGCAATAAAGTCTCAGATTTTAGCTGATTTCGTCGCTGATTTTAATACTAGCATAATCCCTGAAGTGGAAATAGAGTTACAACTCTTCAACGGGGCTAATCCAGGAATTTATACCCTATTTACTGACGGCTTTTCTAACATAAAAGGAGCTGGCTTGGAAATTGTTTTAACATCACCTGCGGGTGAAAAGATACGACAAGCCATTAAATGTTATCCCATAACTATCAATGAAGCAGAGTACGAAGCAGCCATTGCAGGGCTTGAACTGGCACGAAAACTCTCAATTGAGCAAATCATGATCAAAAGTGACTCTCAACTAATGGTAAACCAGATACATGGGACTTATACCGCAAGAGAGGATCAGATGCAACAATATCTGGAAAAGGCACGAAACCTAAAAAGGCAGTTACAGTCATGGAAAGTTACATAGATACCTAGAGAGAAAAATGCAGAAGCGGATGCATTACCTAACCTCACAGCAGTTGCCGACATAACAAATAAAGACAATGCAATTGTCATACACCTATTTCATTCAGAAATCGACCAGAAAAAAATGAGGTAACATTTAACAATTTAATCTGGGATTGGAGAAACGAAATTGTAAACCTTTGCAGAACGGCACCGTGCCTAAAGACAGAAAATCAGCTCAAGAGCTTCACAGGAAAGTTGCGCGGTACTGCCTAGTTCGTGAAACTTTATATAGTAAAATATTTGGAGGTCCCCTAGAAAAGTGCCTTGGACCCAATCAAATAGAGTACATGATGAAGGAAGTACATGAAGGACACTGCGAAAACCATGCAGGAGCAAGATCCTTAGTCAAAACACTAACAAGAGCAGGGTACTATTGGCCTAAAATGGAGGAAGATGCTGAGAGCTTTGTAGCTAAATGCGACAAATGTCAGCGATATGCCAACAATATGCACCGGCCAGCAGAATTACTCCACCCAGTGGTGTCACCATGGCCATTCATGAAATGAGGCATGGATATAGTGGGACCCCTTGCCCCAGCTAAAGGAAAGGTACGGTTCTTACTCATATTAACTGATTATTTCACAAAATGGGTGGAGGAAGACACTTTTAAACAGGTGCGAGAGAAAGAAGTGAAAATCTTTATATGGTGACACATAATATGCCATTTTCAAATACCAAAGGAGATCATATGTGACAATGGCCCACAATTCATAGGCTAACAAATCACAAAATTCTGCGAAAGTTGGCAAATCAAGCCAATCACTTCATCACCATATCACCTCGTGGCTAATGGGTAGCTGAGTCAACAAACAAAGTCATTGTCAACAAATTAAAGAAATGGTTGGAAAAACCCAAGGGAAACTGTCCTGACGAGCTACCGGCAATATTATGGGCTTACAGAACTACTGCAAAAGTAGCCATGGGAGAAACTACATTCGCGCTTGTCTACGGTTCAGAAGCATTAATACCAGTGGAAATCGGTGAACCAAGCACGAGATACACAAAGACAACGGAAGAAACAAACAAGAACGAGTTAAGGACAATTTGGATTTGCTCGAGCAAAGGAGAGAAGCTGCATTAATACGTATGGCATCCCAAAAACAAATTATAGAGAGATATTACAACAAAAAGCTCACCTCAGATATTTCAAAATTGGGGAGTTCGTTCTTAAAAAAGTCTTTCAATCAACAAAGGAATCTGGTGCAGGAAAGTTAAATCCAAACTGGGAAGGGCCCTACAAAGTTCGTGGCATTGCTGGAAAAGGTTCTTACGAGCTGGAAATTATAGATGGCAGAATCTTACCAACCAGTTGGAATGCTGTTCATTGGAAAAAGTATTACTTCTGAAGTAAAGGGAATACCCACGGACAGGTATCATTATGTTCGATTTTACTTTTGTACAATTAAAGTTATACTAACCATTTTAGATGATAGGCACAAAGGTAACTCATCACCAGATGATGATATTAGACCTGCATAGACACGAGGAAGTAACTCAATTTTCGGTATAGGGTGACAACTTTCTGATGGATGTTTTTAAAGGGTTAAGCATTCATCATCTAAACTATATACCTTCGAGTCCCGTATGTTTTTCCTTTTCAGGAAAAGGACCACAAGGAAAGAATAGTCAAGTGCTCGAGATTTTATTCTTCAAATCTCAAACACTTGGGGGACCTATACAGTATGGAAGGAAAAGAAGAAGCAAAGACTATCAAAAAGTCAAAGCTCAAGCCTGAAGATCCATCTTCCCAACAAGTCAAGTAGTATGATCAAAATGAAAGAACCAAAAACAAAAAATACAAGGCCTGATTCAAAAACCTTTTAAAAAAAACATATTCGTAAATGTAAACGAATGTTTAGGTTAAAGGCAGAATATTAGATATGGATAAAAATTCACATCCTTGTATTTATTCAAAAACTGTTGTAAATAAAAACATTTACGGATGAGAAAAACATTATCCTTGTATTTATATCAAAAACTGTTATAAACAAAAACAGTTACGGGTAAAAATTCATATCCGTATATTTATTCAAAAAATTGTTATAAATAAAAACAGATATACCTTTGCATTAATTCGAAAAGCTATTACAAAAGAAAAACAGTTACGAGTACAAGTTGATACCAAATCTGTTGTAAGAAAAACAGTTGCAAAGGAGTTATGGACGATACACAAACACATGTAAAAAGTTGCGAAAGTTCGAAACGATGCAAAGACTTTCTTAAAAACATTATCAAAGAAAAACATGTGAAATTCCTATCTCTCTTTTGTACATTTACACCATTATGAATTTGAGACGTCTTCTTCATTAAGTGTTGATCAAAAAAGGGCTCTCTTTTATAAATCGTGCCTATTACGAAAAGGTACGAAACATCTAAGCATTTTTTAAAATTCAAAGTAAAAAACTCAGAGGTAAACCAAAAACCTCAAAAAGAAAGCATGCAAATATTTAAGAGTGAAAACAAAAACTTGAAGGAATCGAAAGTCATGTCGATACTACTATTAATATATAGTGGCAAAAAACTAAGTATTAACTTAGTCTAAGCCTAATTTGTTTATACAAAAATTTCCCCTAAGTTGTCAGTTGGGGACTTACAAAGGACTGAACTTTACCCCCAATAGGACCGGGGTTAACCACCAATTGTACCAAATAAAAAAAAAAAGGGACCAAGTTCCATAAAATCTTTCACTAGAAGGGGGGTTATCTGCGCTGGCAGGAGGAGTCGCTTGAGATGGCGAAGCTTGTGCAGCAGCTTCATGAGGGACCTCAACTTCATGTGATGAGAAATTCTGACTCTGCCGAAACTTTTCAATCGTCTCTTTGGTTTTGGCAATTTTAGCTTCCACGTCAAAATTCTCTTGGCCCATTTCCGTCAATGTGTCAAGTCGAGCATTCAAATAAGCCCAACTAACATCGATAGTTGCTTTGTACTCAAGAGCCTCATAGTCTTTCTCCCATTGTTCAGCTTCGGCTCTTAGCTCATCTCTCTCAGCCACGGCAACATCATGAGAAGCCTGCAAAGGAGCAAGGGATCTTTCCAGAAACTAGACCTTATCCGAAGATTTACGGAGGTCTTCTTGGGCCTGGATGAGAAATTGTACAAGTTCACCAGAGTATGCTTCCTTCTGATCAAACAAAGCCTTCAGGCTCCTAATATCTTCGGTAGCATGGGAAAGCTGCTCCGCGAAGGAAGACTCCAAGATGCTTTTATCCATATCTTCCTGATTTAAAGACGCCTTCTCTATGGCCAGTTCCGCTGCATTAACCCTAATCTGCTATTCCAAGGTACATTTATCCTCCTCCATTTCCTCCATATCAAGTTGTAGACTCTCGAACTGCTCCTTCCAATTGTCAGCCTCAGTGTGGAAGTCATTTGCTGATTGCTCCATTTGAACGACTCTCTTCATCAATTTTGTGTCTATAAGGTTTATCTGCATAAAATGATAAGTTAGATCCGGTAAAAGAAAATATAATATATACATATGAATAAGGAACAAATTTTACCTTTAAGGACGAGTGCACAATCTCGTTCATCCAAGTTAAGGAGCTATGACTTTCCAGCTTAGATTTCTCAACCGTGCCTATCAAGGGCTTTAACCATACATCAGCCTGGCCCGACTTCTTCAACCGGCTGCCTCCCAAAGAAACCTCTACCGTAACTTGCCTCATAACCCCCCTACTGGAAGACCCTACTTCAACAGCAGAAGGCACGAAAGTGGGGACGGGTGAAGGATTCACGGGCGGAGTAGGCTGAGGAGCAGAAATAGCAATGGGAGCAAAAACAGCAACGAGAGAAATAAATGAAAGTTTCACAGGAGCAGGCGGAGGGAAAATATCAAGAGGAGCTCCATCAGAAACTGTACCAAAACCTTTCCGAAACAGATGATCAATGGACTCACAAACAGGAGAGGGAGTTGCATCTTCAAAAGTGGGAGGCTCTGATTCAGGTACGAGAGGATCAACAATGGGCGCAGATTCATCGTCAAAGACGACCCTCCTCCTATGTGACCTATGAACCAGAGAACCCTCATCTTGTTCCTCTTCATCCTCCAAGGCCTGGGACCCACTTGCCTTCTTTTTCGACGAGAAGGAGCCAACAATGATTTCCCGAGCCTTAGCCAGGGATAGCTTTGAAGTGGACGCAGTCACAGCAGAAATTCCATGAGCAGGAAACCCTACCAAATGAAATGGATCAGATAAAGCTCAAAAAGGGAAGAAGTAAAAAAGAAAAACCCTCATTTACCATGGGTTTTCACCTTCCAAACAAACCTCGAAGAGAGGTACTTCCAAGAACGTTCTTCTAAAGGAGCGATTAACAAAAGTTTTTCTACCCAATCACGAAAATCAGAGACATTCTCGACTGTTCCCATGGTTGTTGCAAAAGGAAAAGAAACAGTCACGGTACTGATAGTTTATCGAAAACAAAAAAAGGGAAAGTGAGCAAAATTGTACTCACGTGCAAAGTTCCACTTCTCAGGGAAGGGGAGATTTTGTTCACCTACTAAATCTAGAGTAGGGACAGCAACATACCGAACATACCACCCTATATCTTTGTCATCATCCAGAATAACTAACACTCTGTTACTCCTAGCCGCGAGAGTAAAAACTCCTTGGCGGAATAGCATCGTGGAATAGAGATCAATAAGATGATGGAAAGTAAAGGGGACAGAAGCTAAATTGGCCAAATACCTAAGGCGCGCAACCACTCTCCAAATTAGAGGACTGACTTGTCCCAAGCAAACATTGAAGAATCGACAAAATTCAATGATAACAGGGTCGATGAGAGGCTTGAATCCTAATGTGAAAGGTAAGTATAAACATAAGAATACCCAGTCCTATGAGAGATTATTATTTGGTTATCATTAGGAACAACAACAGGAAAACCAGACTTCCAACAACAGTCCCTGCATACGAGTGACACTAAACCCTCTGTTATTTAGGTAGGATAAAGGTCAGCACTATTATGTGATGACAAGGAATAAAGCTACTCAATCATGGCCTCACTATCCTTGGCAAAATAATACTCGCCAGGAATTATCTCATCGATTGTCGGCTCACGCAGTGGTTCATTGTGTTCTCTACTCTTTGATGAAGATCTAGAAGCCCTGGCCCTCGAAGAAGACAAAGAAACAGTAGACCTAGAAGATGCCGAAGGAGTATTATGGGAGGAAGAACCCCTGGAAGGTGTAGGACTTAAGCTCCTAAGTCTACCAGCCCTCCTACTTTGTATTGGAGCAGAAGAAGGAGTCAATTCATCTACAATAATGACCTTTTTGGATTGCTGGTTTGAAGAAGACATGTTTACGAGGATGAAGAATTTACAAATAAAGAAGGATGGTTAGAATTTTTCGTGAAAGTAAAGAAAGGAAAAGGGTTATTTATACTAAGAGGCGACCGTCAAAAAATGGAAAAAACGTGATGTGAAAGTCATAATTGAAGTTGTCACTTCGTGACTGATGCAGCCGCAAAAAGCCCTAAAAGGCACTGAATAATTGCAGAATAAATCCTAGAATTCCATGTGGCACGCGCATTAAATGGAAGTGACAAGCGACGCATACATTCAAAGACGGACGCAATGGTACGAGTAAAGCGGCGGCAAAATATTCCCGCCATAAATGAGTATCCACTTACCAAATATTTAATCGATAAATAAATGGTAAGTGGGGGCACTATCTGTATTGGCAAAAATAGGCTTCACACGTGTACTAATTATGATGACAAAGCAATCCATGTGGAGCAATGAAAACATGACAACTGGATGAGACTTTACGAAGAGGTACGAGGAAAAGAGGAATGGAACGACATACCCATGAGGTAATCAGATACGGGAATCTCAATCTAATTGAGGAGACGAAAAAACACGGTCAGAATGAATCAAGGCAGAATAAAGGGCAGATTCGAAGATCCTCAATCAATGAGCCAAATGTTACATAATCTTCACGCAACAATTACGATTAATCATTGTAACGTTACATTAATACCATTATTAGTCATTAATGATCAGTCACTGAAAATAGTAGACGTTATATTAAGAAATTCCCTACACAAGGGAGTATATAACTTGTAAGGACACGTTCGAACCACTATTAAAATTTACTTACTTTTTACGCATCTTTCTGCTTTCTATTTACAAATTTACTTACAATTATTATTATATTCTTTGGTTATCAGAAACCCGTTTTCTTCTTAAAATAGCTTTGACAGAGAATCTAATTCTTTGGTTAAACAATGGTCCTCTCAGAACTTAAGTAAAGAGTTTCTATATGGTGACATGTTTACCCTATTAGTGGTTCAGGCGTTATGATTAAATTCTTGTGTTATCGCCTATTGGCATGTTAGGTGCAATGAGCGGTATGAAATTGAAAGTGAGGATCAAGGTTGTGGTTCGGTGTTGGCAAGGATGTCACGAGCTCGGACGAGCAAGAAAGAGATTTGGATGTTTAGAGTAAGCTGGTATTGTCTTCAGCATCACCTGAGATTGGTGTTTGTGTAAGAGGCTTTGCATTCTGGATGCGGATTCTTGATTTGCTTTGTAGAATTTGTATGACCGGTGGTATGGAGGTGCAGACTTGTTACCTGGAGTGTAAGGTTGTGGAGGTGTATTCCACGGGGAGATTGTATAAGTGTGACATGTAGTCACTTGACTGAGTGAAGATTTAAACCAAGTATGAAGAATGTGGTGATATTGCTTATTTGAGGATTCATGCCTAGAGGGCGCTCGGTTCATTTGAGTGTAGATTGTGGGAGTTTGTCCCAGCTATGATGGTTGTTCTTGTGTGTTATGAGAAAGTGGGCTATTATGGACCTAGGAAAGGCTAGCCTAGTTCTGTGCGATCAATATCGGCTTGAGAGTTGTGAATGAATTTAAATATGAAAGTGGGCTCTATATCATGTCAGGTATGTTCGTTTCAACATATAGCTCCTCATGGAGGATTATTCGGATGATGGATGTCCTTTCATTGTCGGATATTTCACGTAATGTTATATTGTGCCGTGTGAGTTGTGTAACGACTTGATAAATTTCTTATATGTGGAGGTTCCGTGTAGAGATGGTGTTATGTGAGCAGGATGGCTCTTGAGATTCAGATTATATATCGCACCTCAGTTGTGCTTGAGTTTTGTGGCGACTGGCGCTATCTATCTCCCTAGTGTTGGTATTATGCACTTAGTGCGCTTGTGATCGATATTCGGTATTTTGTTGTAATGAGCAATTTAGCTCGGCGTGTATTTCCTTATGTGAACTCTATGTGTGAATCGGGTGGCACGTCCCCATGGGTATGTCGTTTGGATCGGGTTGCACGCCGCAACAGAGTGATGATGAGTACAGTTTTTATATTCCATTTTTTTTTTGTCTTGTTACCCTTTTTCTGAGAAAAATTCATATTAGTTACATAGGTTGAGTAGTTCCTTCCAGAGTTCGTTTTCCTTATATATCTCATTCGAGTTTGTAGCTTAATGGCATCATATGAGACTTTTGGTCATTTCTGGGGTGGCTTACTGCCTGAGCAGTTCATACTGGGTGAGACGAGATTATTAGATCAAGGATCAGTGCGATAAGATTATATGAAGTCTATTAAAGAACAAATACCATTATTGGTTTCATAATGAGATGATGATTCTAGTCAAGAGGAGAGATTAAATGATTGGTTGACTTTGCAGTTGGTTATGAATTTCTACACATCTCTTCCGTCGTGGAGGTATTGTAAGAGTTAGAGCAGGACCTATATATATATGTCATGGGGCATTGTGAGCATCAGATTCAGGGAATGCCAACTATTGTGATCACAGAGTGTTATTATGGGCCTGTGAGTGATGTGGTGCATGGTGTGAATTCAGCAAAGGGATGCAGTCATGTTTTGGTACATCGTTTAGGAATTAATGCGGTGCTCGTATGTTAGAAGCAAGCCTGGTAGAGAATTTTGGGTGTTTGAATTGGGTTATAATATTAGTTTTTGGAATAAAAGAGAATATCTTCAAATTTGCTCGAGCTAAGGTGCTCAACTGAGTTGTAGTGGCACAAGTAGGTGCACGAGGTATTCAGCATTGATTTCAGACAACTCTAGTGCAGCTCTTAGCACGTTCGAGGATGAATGTATGTTTAAGTGGGAGAGAATGTAACGACCCGACCGGTCATTTTGAGATCCAGCGCGTCGTTCAGCGGTTTGAGGCTATGAGTAGCTTCACTTCAAGTATCATGACTTGCATGCGTGGTCGGAATTGAATTTCAGGAAGTTCAGAGCTGATTTGGAAAGAAAATTCTCATTTGGGAGTTTTGAGTTGGAAGAATTGACTAAAGGGTGATTTTTGAGTAAACGACCTCGGAATCGAGATTTGAAGGTTCCAATAGGTTCGTATGATGATTTCAGACTAGGCCGTATGTTCGAATAGGGTTTTGGAGGACCCGGGAGCGTTTTGGCGTCTATTATGGAAGTTGGCATATTGGAAGAAAAATTCATAAATTTGGAGGTCCGTAGGTCATTTTAGATTCATTTGGCTAAAGTTTGAAATTCGAAGGTTTTCTAGGAGTTGGACCAGAAGTGGGCTTTTTGATATCGGGATCGGATTTCGATTTCGGAAGTTGGAGTAGGTCCGTAATTTTGAATATGACTTGTGTGCAAAACTTGAGGTCAATCGGACAAGATTTGATAGGTTTCGGCATCAATTATTGAAGTAGGAAGTTCTAAAGTTCATTAAGCTTGAATTTGAGTGTGATTCATGATATTGGCATTGCTTGATGTGATTTGAGGCCTCGAGCAGATCTGTAGTATATTTTGGAATTGGTTGATGTGATCGGACGGGATCTCGGGGCCCCCGGGTAGATCCTGGAAGGTTAACGGATCGATTTATGGACTTAGGATTTTCTGAAGCTTAATTCTTCTGGTGTAATCGCACCTGTGTGACTTTGGCCGCAGGTGCAAGATTCGCGGGCAGCGTATGGCTCGCAGAAGCGAGATTTGGACTGGAGCTGGGGAGTCACAGGAGCGGACCTTTGGGCGCACCTGCGGGTGCACATGTGCGAAGGTGTAGACTGCAGAAGCGGATTTCGCCTAGCTTGGGGGAAATCGCACCTGCGATGTAAATTCCGCTAATGCGACGGCTGGACCGCAGGTGCGAGAAGCGGGTTGGGCAGTGTGTTATATTAAAAGCGAGGGTTGGATCATTTTTCACTATTTTTCATCCATGAGAGCCGATTTGGAGCAACTTGGGAGTGCCATTTTCACTACCAAGCTTGACGTAAGGGTTTATGTTGGTTTTGAGCTAAGCATATGATTTCATATGGATTTGAACATGGAAATTAGTATAAATTGTGGGGTTTTGGTAGAAGACCTAGAATTTGGTATTTTTGATTTTGAACACGAATTTGGACATTGAATTGGGAATAATATATATATTTGAGTTTGTAATGTTATTGGTAAAGCGTATCTTCAAAAAAATTTGGAATCCCATGGGCCCGAGGGTGATTTTATTGACTTTGCGATTGGGGTTAGGAATTGTTATGAATTGAATTGTTATGAGTAATTGAGCATACATTTATGATTTTGCATGATTTTTGATTAGTTTTGGTGTGTTGTGCATCGATTTGAGTTGTCAGAAGGGCTTGGGAGCCGGATATGGAACTTCAGAGCGAGGTAAGTCGCCTTTCTAGCCTTGTAAGAGGGAATTGTCCCCATAGGTGAAACAATTGATTATGTGCTACTATTTGTGGGTGCTATGTACGCACGAGGTGACGAGAGTCCATGCGTAGCTACTATTGTACTTAACTCCGGGTAGCCTAGGACCTGGAAGCATGCTATAATTGAATTATTTGTAACCTCTCTGTCAATTTAAATTGCTTAAGTCACATCAAATTAATAAATAAATTTCTATATAAGTTAAACTTGATTTTTCTGAATCGTGAAAAGAGAATTGACTTTCCCTTGGATAATTGTTTCCTGATAAAGTATGGATTGACTGTTTAAATGTGTGTATTTATGAGTACATGTGTCGCATTTATGATTCGCGAGCGGGTAACTCTATTATTTATATTTGACTGCATCACATGTATGATTCGCGAGAGGGGTAATATATGCATCTATGGTTCGCGCCGTTCGACTCTCCGACAGTGCATAGTTTATATTTATGTTGGAACGGGTCATTTGACGTCGGCATTACTTGCGCATGATATTTGTTGGGTACTTTCTATAATTTGAGCCGCTTAATGGCCTAGAAATATAAGTTGTCAACTGAAATACTGGAGATTTGAATTTGTTTATATGAAATAAGTTGTTCCTTCGTGCCGTTATTTGATAATTAATCACGACATCCACGTTTAGCGTCTCACTTGATTATGTTAATTTGACCTCTAGCAAGTGTCAAGGTCGACCTATCGTTACTACCTCTTCGGGGTTAGGCGGGATACTTACTGAGGACACGTTGTTTTCTTACTCATACTACACTTGTTGTGCATTTTCATATGTTGCACAGGCTCACGTTTATCTAGTGACCTTGTTGGGCGCATCGGCTTGGCTGACACGGAGACTTAGGTGAGCTACACGGAGACTCTCATCACCTCGTGCATACATAGCCCCCACAAATAATAGAACATAATTAATTACTTCACCTATGGGGACAATTCCATCTTACAAGGTGTGAAAATAGACTTACCTCGTTTTCGGGCCTACTTCCAACTCAAGAATGCTCTAAAACTCTCAAACTGGAGTCGCACAATCCGAAACTATTCAAATAACATAAAACCAATCATTATAGGCTTACAAGTTCATATTCTAGCTATTAAAGTGATTATCCAACCCCAAAATCAAGGTTCCCAAAATTCATCCCCAGGCCCACGTGCTCGGATTCCGGAAATTCTTAAGAGAAGTCGTTACCCATAAACTAAGGATCATTAATATATGATTTTTACGAAGTTTCATAACAATTTTTCTGGTTAAATACCATTTTTATCAAAACCCTATGTTTTACTCTAAAGCCATAATTTTCACTAATCTTTATGTAATAATCAACCCAAAAATCAAGTATTAAACTCATAACAAGTAGGAATAACTTACCTCTCAAATGCTAAGTTTAAATCCCCCCTATGAAATCTCCTAAATCGCCCAAGGATATGATAAATGACCCCAAATAAGACTGTGTCCCATTTTTAAAACACTTTACTGCCTCCAATCATTTTTGCACCTGCGGTCTCTCTTCTGCGGGCCATAGTTTTCATCTGCGGAAGGTGGAAGGCTGGCAGGAGATCGCACCTCTGAAGTGGTGCCCGCACATGCGGTGGCATCTGTTCAAAGGCCGCACCTGTGAGGCTTCGACCGCTTCTGCAGTCTCGCACCTACGGTTGGCCAACCGTAGGTGCGGTCGCACCAGAACTGGTGCATTACCAGCTCACTTTGAGCTTGGACTCGCATCGTGAGACGCCCGAATGACATCCGGGGCCCCCCGAGGCTCTGTTCAAACATACCAATAAGTCCTAAATCATAAAATGGACTTGCTCAAACCCTCTAAACACTCGAAACAACATTAAAACCAACAATCACACCCTAAAACCAATTGAATCAAGCTTATTAACTTCAAGTTCTTAAATATTCTTCCAACACGCCGAACATACTTACACTAATTTGAATGACACCAAATTTTGCGTGCAAGTCTTAAATGACATTACGGAACTATTCCTGCTCTAGAAATTCTGTTTGAACCTCGATTACCTCAAAACACGTTCCAAACAAAAATTATAGAACTTCAAGAATCATATTCCGCTATTTGGCGCCGAAACGCACCCGGGTCATCCAAAACCCGTTTCGAACATACGCCTAAGTCCGTAATCATCATACGAACCTATTGGAACCTTCAAATCCCGATTCCGACGTTGTTAACTCAAAATGTTGACCGGAGTCAAACTTGGCCTTTTAGGCCAACCTTAAGGAACCACGTGTTCCAATTTCAACCCAAACTCTTTCAAATTCCCGAACCAACCATCCCTGCAAGTCATAAATCAATGAATGCAAATACAAGAAGTCTTCTTTAAGGGTACGGGGTTTTAGAAAGCAAAACTATCGATCAGGTCGTTACATTCTCCGCCTCTTAAACAAATGTTCGTCCTCGAACGGGTCTAGAATCATACCTGGAGTGATGAACAAGTGTGGATATCTGCTCCGCATGTCCTCCTCGAACGCCCAAGGTTCTCCTCGGCTGGTCGTCCTTTCCACTGGACCTTCACGGGAGAAACCCTCTTAGACCTCAATTGGCGCTCCTGCCTATCAATAATAGTAACTGGTTCTTCCTCGTAGCCCAACCTCTCGTCTAGTTGAATGGTACTGAAGTCTAACACATGGGACAAGCCGGTGTGGTACTTCCGGAGCATAGATACGTGAAAAACTGGATGAACATCTGATAAGCTGGGAGGTAGAGAAAGCCCATAAGCAACCTCCCCAACTCGCCCCAACACCTCAAATGGGCCTATAAACCTTGGGCTCAACTTACTCTTCTTCCCGAACCTCATAATACTCTTCATCGGCGAGACTTTCAAGAGAACCTTATCGCCGACCATGAATGATGCATCACGCGCCTTCTGATCTACGTAACTCTTCTGTCTAGACTGTGCCGTGCGAAGCCTCTCATGGATCAACTTTACCTTTTCTAAGGCATCCTTCACCAAATCGGTACCGTATAACTTAGCCTCACCAGGGTCAAACCACCCGATGGGGGAACGACATCGCCGTCCATATAAAGCCTCAAATAGAGCCATCTCAATGCTGGATTGATAGTTGTTGTTGTAAGAAACTCGACCAAGGGAAAGAACTGGTCCCACTGCCCACCAAAGTCAATCACGCATGCCCTGAGCATGTCCTCCAATATCTGAATTGTCCGCTCCGACTGCCCATTGGTCTGAGGATGAAATGTGGTGCTGAACTCTACACGGGTGCCCAACTCACTCTTCATGGCTCTCCAAAAATACGGTGAACTGAGGACCTCTATCTGATATGATGGACACGGGCACACCGTGCAACCAAACTATCTCGAAAGTAGATCTGGGCCAACCTCTCTGAGGTATAAGTAGTGGCCACTGGAATGAAGTGTGCTGAATTGGTCAACCTGTCTACAATAACCCAAACCGCATAAAACTTTCGCAAGGTCCGCGGAAACCCAACTACAAAGTCCATAGTGATGCGCTCCCATTTCCACTCAGGTATAGGCATCTGCTGGAGTAGGCCTCCTGGCCTCTGGTGCTCATACTTAACCTGTTGGCAATTTAAACATTTGGCCACATACTCCACTATGTCTTTCTTCATCCGCCGCCACGAGTAGTGCTTCCTCAAGTCACAATACATCTTCGTAGAACCTGGATGAATATATTACAGTGAACTGTGTGCCTCCTCTAGAATCCTATCCCTCAAGCCATCAACATTAGGAACACATAGGCAACCCTGAAGTCGCAAAACACCATCCTCGCCAATAGAAACATCCTTGGCACCACCATGTAGTCTCTCTGAGAACTACCAAGTGTGGATAATCAAACTGCCGAGCCTTGATCTTCCCCAATAATGAAGATTGAGCAACAACACACGTAAGATCTCAGTTGGGCTCTGAAATGTCCACCCTCACAAGTCTGTTATCCAAGGACTGAATGTCCACGGCTAGTGGCCTCTCCTCCACGGAAATGAATGCCAAGCTACCCATACTCTCCGCCTTCCTGCTTAAGGCGTTTGCAACCACATTCACCTTGTCGGGATGATAAAGAATGGTGATGTCATAATCCTTCAGTAACTCAAGCCATCTACGCTGCCTCAAATTAAGGTCCCTTTGCTCGAACAGGTGTTGCAAGCTGCGGAGGTCTCTATAAACCTCACAAGACACTCCATACAAGTAATTCCTCCAAATCTTAAGAGCATGAACAATCGCTGCCAACTCCAAATCGTGCACGGGGTAGTTTTTCTCATGAATCTTCAGCTGACATGAAGCATATGCAATAAATCGTCCCTCTTGCATCAGTACACATCCTAAGCCAACGCGTGACGTGTAGCAATAAATTGTATACAACCCTGAACCGGAAGGCAACACTAGAACTAGTGTTGTGGTCAAAGCTGTCTTGAGCTTCTGGAAACTCGCCCATACACGTCGGACCATCGGAACGGGGCACCCTCCTGGATCAATCTAGTCAGAGGGGCTGCAATGGATGAAAAGCCCTCCACAAACCGACGATAATAACCTGCCAATCCCAAGAAACTCCTGATCTCCGCTGCTGAAGTGGGACGTGGCCAACTCTGAACTGCCTCAATCTTTTTAGGATCCACCTTGATATCCTCTCCGGATACCACATTCCCCAAGAATGGCACAAAATCTAACCAAAACTCACACTT
Organism: Nicotiana paniculata; assembly: GCA_005239505.1. NCBI lineage: Eukaryota > Viridiplantae > Streptophyta > Magnoliopsida > Solanales > Solanaceae > Nicotiana > Nicotiana paniculata. Next base: position 11,031 of record MDKI01155969.1, on the reverse strand, counting down.
AGAGAACTTAGCATACAACTTTTGTTCCCACAAGGTCTGAAGCCCTACTCTCAAATGTTGCTCGTGCTCCCCCAGACTACGTGAGTAGATCAAGATGTCATCAATGAAGACAATGACAAAGGAATCAATATAAGGCCTGAACACCCGGTTCATCAAAATCCATAAATGCTGCTGGGGCATTAGTCAAGCCAAAGGACATCACCAGGAACTCATAATGACCATATCTAGTATGAAAGGCAGTCTTCGGAACATCTGAGTCCCGAATCTTCAACTGATGATACCCCGATATCAGGTCGATCTTAGAAAAAATCCTAGCACCCTACAACTGGTCAAACAAATCATCGATGTGCAGCAACGGGTACTTGTTCTTGATGGTAACTTTGTTAAACTGGCGGTAGTCAATACACATCCGCATAGTCCCATCCTTATTCTCCACAAATAACACTGGATCACCCCCAAGGAGATACAATCGGTCTGATAAACCCCTTAGCTAGCAAATCCTCAAGCTATTCTTTCAATTTTTTCAATTTTTTCAATTTTTTCGAAGTCATACGGTATGGTGGAATGGATATAGGTTGGGTGCCTGGAGCCAAGTCAATACAGAAACCAATATCACGCCTTGGAGACATGGTTGTGAGGTCAGAAGGAAACACATCGATGAAATCTCGAACTACTGGCACTGAATCGATCATCGGAGACTGTGCGGTGATGTCCCGCACATAAGCAAGATAAGCCAAACAACCCTTCTCAACCATATGTCGAGCCTTTAGAAAAGAAATAACCCGACTAGGTGCGCTAACTGAGGAACCTCTCCACTCCAATCTCGGCAACTCAGACATGGCTAATGTAACAGTCTTGGCATGGCAATCTAGGTGATAAGGAGATAACCAGTCCATGCCTAGGATGACCTCAAAGTCGGTCATATAAAGTAACAAAAGCTCCGCTCTGGTCTCGAATCTACAGAATTTGACAGCACAGGACCAATAGATCCGGTCCACAACCACAGAATCGCCCACAGGTGTGGACACATAAATAGGAGTACCCAAAGAGTTACGAGGAATATCCAGGAAATGAGAAAACAGAGATGATACATATGAATAGGTAGACCCTGGATCAAATAATACTGAAGCCTCCCTACCGCAGACGGAGATAATAAATGTGATAACGGCTTCTGAGGCCAATGCATCTGGTCTGGACGGAAAAGCATAGAATCTGGCTGGAGCACCGGCTGGCTAGCCTTCACCTAACTGAACAGAAGCTAGTTGAGCTCCCCCTGTCTGGCCTCCACCTCTAGGACGACCCCTACCCACGTTTCCTCCAACCCTAGGTGTCCGGACTGCTAGTACTGTAATCATAGGCTGAGAGCTCTATTGTACTGCCTTGCCCCGGAGCCTGGGGCAAGTCCTCCTCTGTGGCCTGGATCCCCACACTCGTAAAAACCTCTCGGCACCATAGACTGTTGCCCTGAAGACTGGCCCTGGTGGCCAGAATACCCACTGGTGGAACCCTGAATAGCTGGGGGACGGTATAAACTCTCTGGCATGACACTTAAATAGGCGCTGGAAGAACCCTAATGACCAAAATACCCGCCGGAGGAACCCCAATGGCCTCACTAGAGCACCTCAAGGAGGTGGTGGTGGTGTTGAGCAGGCCCCACCCAAATTGACCTCTTCCCCTAGCCGGAGCACCTCTATAATCTCCATAAAATCGAGCCCTCTTATCCTGTTGTCCCTTCTCTATACCCCACAGACGATAGCCCTCAATCCTACCAGCGATCTCCCCTACTAGCTGATAAAGAGTCCCCATCTCCACCTCTCAGGCGATGTTGTCCCTAATACCAGATTGCAACCCTGCTACAAACCTCCGCACTCTCTCTGCATCAGTAGGAAGTATCATAAGGGCATGACGAAAAAACTCAGAAAACCTCGCCTTGTAGTCGGTCACTGACGTCTGACCCTGCTCAAGCTGCTCGAACTGGTACCGCAGCTCTTCCCTCTCGGAGGATGGAATATACTTGTCCAGAAAAAGCTGTGTGAACTTCTCCCAAGTGATAGGGGAGACCTCTCTGGTCTGCAAAGAACATAAGGCTGCCACCACATACGGGCCCTATCCTCCAACTGAAAAGTGGTGAAGTCAACCCCATAGGACTCCAGTATCCTTATGTTGTGCAGTTTGTCCCTACACCTATCAATGAAATCCTGAGCATCCTCATGATGCTTTCCCCCGAAGACAGGAGGGTGAAGTCTGGTCCATTTTTCCAATAACTTCTGTCGATCATCGTCCGCAACTGGTAGGGGATCAGGTGCTACTACTGCAACTGGTCAGTCCACGCCCGCGGGTAGGATACCTAAAGTATGATAAATTGCAGCTGTATGTCCTAGGTCCTGGGCAGTAGGGGTCTAAGCTCCCCCTCCCGCCTAAGATGTGGTCGGGTCCGCTGGAAATAAATCAGACTGGGTCATAGTGTCCATGAACCGCATCATACGGCCCATGACCTCCTGAAAGCCCTGTGTTGTCATGAAATCCACCGGGGCAAGATCTGCTACGGGCACCTCGCCCTGCTCCTCAACGATAGGGTCCTCTGCTGGTGGTGCAACTGGGGAAGTTCTAGAACGCCCCTGTCCCCTACCTCGGTTCGGTGCCCTCCCCCGGCCTCGGCCTCTCTCTCTCTCTCTCTCTCTATCTCTCTCTTTATCTCTCTCTCTCTCTCTCTCTCTCTCTCTCTCTCTCTCTCTCTATATATATATATATATATATATATATTGTAACGACCCAAATTCTATTCTAGGTCGCGATGGAGCCCAACCCGAAGTTAGGCAAGCCAACACTATTTGACAAGTGAATCCCACTTTATTCTATTAAAGATGTTTCGAACAATATCTTATTTTAAATTTATTAGCATGTAAAAGAAAATACGAAGGCACTTTAAATTGCAAATGACAAAAAAAGAGCCAAGTTTAAATAATGATATCTCCGAAAGAATAGTCTGCCAATGTGCGCGCTAGGAACTAGTGTCACAAGTGTACGGGCATCTAGTAGAATGAAAAAAAGAATACATCTACCCTACTGAAATAACTAGAGTAGACAAAATAAGCAAAAGGGAAGGACTCCAATGTGCTGCTGAATGGCATCAGGAGAAGCAGCTCACCGTGGAACCCCTGTCTCAGAAATCAAGAACGTGCTCCGGACTGGTAACCAGATGGACCTGCCTCAGCACCTGTACAATTAAGTACATAAACATTATGTACCCAGTAAGTATCCCATCTAACTTTGAAGAAGTACTGACAAAGGGTCGACTTGACACTTACTAGGGCCAAACAATATACTTAAACATGTGACTAAGCATGAATATCAAGGTCAAATAGCAGGAATAACATAAATACGAGCTTTTCCACAAATAGAAATGTACATAAATTCCTGCCATTTCAGTTGACAACCTATATTCCAAGGCATATTAAGCAATTCAAGTCACAGTAGCACCAAGTAATAGCATGCGCAGATAATGTCATGGGCGTACGACCCGATCCAACAAAATAATAAAATGTGCACTGCCGGAGGGTCGAACGGCGCGAACCATAGATACATCTATTACCCCAATCACGGATCATACATGCGACGCAGTCAATACAATTAAGCATATCAAGTAGTCAAATCAAGGATTTATAAAGAAGCAAGTACTCAAGAAATGTCGGTTCCTCTAAAATAGTCAGAAGATGTTGTTCAATCTATTAGAATTTATCTATTAATTTGACATAATCTAAGAGAGTTAAATTTACCATAAAGTTTCATGTAATACACGTAATCATGCTTTTGGGTCCTAAGCTACCCGGACTTAAGCATGATAGTAGCTACGCATGGACTCTCGTCACCTCATGCGTACGTAGCCCCCACAAATAATAGCACATAATTAATTACTTCACCTATGGGGACTATTCCCTCTTACGAGGTTAGAAAAAATACTTACCTCATTTTCGGACCTTCTTCCAACTCAAGAATGCTCTCAAACTCTCAAACCGGAGCCGCACAATCCGAAACTATTCAAATAACGTAAAAACCAATCATTATAGGCTTACTAGTTCATATTCTAGCTATTAAAGTGAATATCCAAACCTAAAAGCAAGGTTCCCAAAATTCACCCCGGACTCACGTGCTCGAATTCCGGAAATTCTTAAGGGAAGTCATTACCCATAACCTAAGGATCAATAATATATGATTTTTACTAAGTTTCATAACAATTTTTGTGGTTAAATCCCATTTTTATAAAAACCCTAGGGTTTACTCTAAACCCATAATTTTCACTAATATTTATGTATTAATCAACCCAAAATTCAAGTATTAAACTCATAACAAGTAGGAATAACTTACCTCTCAAATGCTAAGTTGAAATCCCCCCTTTGGAAGCTCCTAAATCGCCCAAGGATATGATAAATGACCCCAAATAAGACTAAGTCCCATTTTTAAAACATTTTGCTGCCTCCAGTCATTTGTGCACATGCGGTCTCACTTCTGCGGTCCATAATCCACATCTGCGGAAGGAGGAAGGCTGGCAGGGGATCGCACCTGCGAAATGGTGCCCGCACCTGCGGCACCGCACCTGCGAAAGGGGCCCCGCATCTTCTCAAAGGCCGCACCTTCGAGGCTTCGACCGCTTCAGCGGTCTCGCACCTGCGGCTGGCCAACCGCTGGTGCGGTCGCACCAAAACTCGCGTGATGTCAGAATGACATCCGGGGGCCCCGAGGCCCCGTTCAAACATACCAACAAGTTCTAAATCATAAAACGGGCTGGCTCGAACCCTCTGAATGCTAGAAACAACATTAAAAACAAAAATCACACCCTAAAACTAATTGAATCAAGCTTATGAACTTCAAGTTCTTCAATCTACTTCCAACACGTCGAAACGTACTTACACTACTCCGAATGACACTAAATTTTGTGTGCAAGTCTTAAATGGAATTACAGAACTATTCCTTGTCTCGGAATTCCATTTGAACCTCAAAACACGTTCCAAACCTCAATTATAGAACTTCAAGAATCATATTCCGCTATTTGGCGCCGAATTTCACTGTGGTCATCCAAAACCCGTTGAGAACATACGCCCAATTCCGAAATCATCATACGAACCTATTGGAACGTTCACATCCCGATACCTACGTCGTTAACTCAAAATGTTGATGGAGTCAAACTTGGCCTTTTAGGCCAACCTTAAGTAACCACGTGTTCCAATTTCAACCCAAACTCTTTCAAATTCCCGAATCAATCATCCCCACAATTCATAAATCAATGAAAGCAAATACAGGAAGTCTTCTTTAGGGGTACGGAGTTCTAGGAAACAAAATAGTTGGTCGGGTCGTTATATATATATATATATATATATATATATATATACTGCTCAGTAATATTTTATTAATCCACCATATGTTACTTACCCATAAGTTATATTAATAAATTCAAAAGAAACTCTTTCCATCTTATTTTACTTATATTAATTTTAATTTAAAGTCATCACTTTATTTTTTTCCCTCAAAGTTTTGCTTTATTGTTTTGTTGTGCTTTACAATTAACATTATATTTGTTTTTTGTTACAGATGTAACTAAGGAAGGGGCAGATTCTATAAATATGATGTATAGAAATATTTCACAAATGCAAAATAAATATATAAAAAATGAACAAGTATAATGGAAAACTTGAAAAACATAAAGAAGTTTTACTATGTTATCAAGGTATATATTCATAATTGATTAAACTTATTATTATTTTTTATTATTTATAATTAACATTATATTTATCTTCTGTCACAACTCTAACTGAGGAATCTGAGGTTTTCACAAATACGATGTATACAAATATCTCAGAAAAGCGAATTTAATATTTAAAAAATTGATAATTACGATGGAGACTGTGGTCATGTTGGGGTGATTTGTTGTCAGAGCAGTTCATACTAGGTGAGACGAGTTTTTTGGATCAGGGATCAGTGCGATAAGATTATGTGAAATACATTGAAGGACAATTACCAACAGTTGGTTCGTAATGATGTGATGATTCCAGTCAAGATAAGATATTCAATGATTTGTTAACTCTGCAGTTGGTTATGAATTTTTACCCGTCTCCTCCGTTGTAGTGGTATCACCAGTATTATATTAGGATGTATGTATATGTCATAAGGTGCCTTGGGAGCATCGGATTCATGGAATTTTGGCTATTAAGGTTCATGGAGTGTCATTGTGGTCAGATGATGAGTTATGCGGTGCATGGTGCTGATTTAGCAAAGGTATGTAGTCATGTTCTGGTATGTCGTGTGTTAGTTGATACGTTGTTTATATTGGAACTAGGCCTGGCAGATAATTTCAGGTGTTGGAACTGGATTCTGAGCCTATTATATGGATAAAAGAAGAAATCTTCAGATTTGATCAAGCTAATGTACTCGACTGGGTTGTGGTAGCACGGGCAGGTGCTCAAGGTGTTACAGTGATTTTAGATAACTCCAGAGCAGTTCTTGGCACGTTCGAGGATGAACGTCTATTTAAGTGGGGGAGAATGTAACGACCCGACCAGTCGTTTTGAGCTCTACCATGTCGTTCAGCGGTTTGAAGTCATGAGCAGCTTCATTTCAGGTATTATGACTCGTGTGTATGCTCGGAAATTGAAATTCGGGAAGTTCGGAGTCAGCTTGGAAAGAAAATTCTCGTTATAGAAGCCTTAAGTTGGAGAAAATGACCAAGATTAAAATTGTGAGTAAACGACATCCGAATTGGGATTTGAAGATTTCTGCAGGTTCTATGATGATTTTGGACATGGGTGTATGTCCGTATCGGGCTTTCGGCGTATATTGTGGAAGTCAGCATTTTTGAAGAAATTTCCTAAGTTTGAATTGAAGCGCATTTCAGTGATATTTGATGTCCGTTTGGGATTCCGAGCCTAGGAATAGCTCTGTATGGTGATTCTGGAGTTGGGGGAGCGATTGGAAGTGAATTTGGATGTTCGTAGGTCATTTTGAAGTCATTTGGCTAAACATAGAAATTTGAAGGTTTTTGAAAAATCCAACCGGAAGTGGAAATTTTGATATCAAGGTCGGAATGTGATTCCGAAAGTTGGAACAGGTCCTTAATGTCGAATATGACTTGTGTGCAAAATTTGAGGTCAATCGGACGTGATTTGATAGGTTTCGGCATCGGATGTAGAAGTTGGAAATTTCTAAGTTCATAAAGTTTGAATGTTAGTGTGATTCATGATTTCGGCATTGTTTGATTTGATTTCGAGGCTCGACTAAGTTTGAATGAGTTATAGGGACTAGTTAGTAGTTTTGGTTGAGGTCCCGGGGGCCTCAGACGTGTTTCGTGTGGTCAACGGGTCGATTCGTGCCTTGTGAGGATTGTTGTTGTTTCTGGTGTTTTGGGTCTTCATTGTGATCGCAGCCCTTGTAATGCGATCGCGTAGACGGAATTGAAGGGGAGCTAAAGTTGGCTTGTGCGAACGCAGTGGCAGGTCTACGATCGCGAAGGAGGAAAATGGGAGGCAGCTGAGAATGGCTTGTGCGATCGCGTGGTGTAGAGTGCGATCGCATAAGGCAGAGATTGGGGCAGCAGGGATTGGCCTATGCGATCACAGTGGACTTTATGCAGTCGCATAGAGGGGCAGTGCTGCACAGTGTTATATTTTAATGGGTCTTAGCTCATTTCCTTCCATTTTCTTTTGGTTTGGACGATTTTGAGGAGCTTCAAGAGTGGGTTTTCATCAGCGTCAATAGGTAAGTAATTCCTTCATGTTTTTAAGATTAATACGAGTTATATGCATGGATTAAACATGAAAGATTGTGGAAAAATTGGGAAATTTTGAAGAAAACCTATAAAATGGTAATTTGGATTTTTAGCCACGAATTTGAGCATGGAATGTAGAGTAAATCGTATATTTGAACTAGTAAAGCTATGGGTAGAATTTATCTTCGAGAAATTTTGAATTCCGGGCACGTGGGCCCGAGGGCATTTTGGTCATTTCACTGAGCCGAGTTGGGAAATTATATAATTTCAATTGTTGAAAATATTAGAGTATATTTTCATTGGTGTGTCGTTATTTGGATAGTTTTGGGGCGTTGTGCGTCCATTGGAGTCGTCGGAAGGGCTTGGAAGCCGGTTATGGAATTTCGGAGCGAGGTAAGTCTCCTTTCTAACTTTGTGAGGGGGAATTGTACCCCTAGGTGAACTAATTAAGTATGTGCTACTATCTGCGGGGGCTACGTATGCACGAGGTGATGGGAGTCCGTGCGTAGCTCTTATTATGCCATGTCTGGGTAGCCTAGGACCCACTAGCATGCCTTACCTGTTGTACATGTGATCTTGCCTGTAATATTAGACTGCTAATATAATCGAAATCGTAATTGAATAACTAAAGGAGACTAGAATTCATTTTCTTAATCATCTAGAAAAAGAACTGATTTCCCCCGTGGATAATATTATTACGGATAAGGTTATATTATTGAATATTATTAAACTTGGAAAATGAATTTCAAGAAAATATTTAAATACTATTTTTGTGATTTTTAAAAGAGAAATTTGTCATTTTCTTGAGTTCTTTTTCCCGATGTAGTCGGAGTGGACTGTTGATTTTGCATGACTGCATGTGACCGCTTTGCAATTTACATTCCACGAGCGGAGTGTTATTTCCCCCACACTCATGGGAGCAGGCCGTACGCCACGGAGGATTGAAAGATTCACTTATGGTTCGGGCCGTTCGACCCTCGGCAGTTCATAGACATGATTATTTTACTGAAAGGTGCACTTATGGTACGGGTTGTTCGACCCTCGGCAGTGCACAGAGATGATTATTATGATGGCTCAGGCCGGTTGTCCTTATCCCGTATGCGCATGCTAAATTGTTAAATTTTTTCATGGATTTGAAGTGATAAGATATTTGGGGGAAAATAAATAAGTAATTGTTTATTTAAGATATTTGGGGGTAAACAAAGAAAAAATTGTTTATTTAAGATATTTGGGGGTAAATGAGGAAGTTGTAACTGTTTATTTACTTCCAGTATTTACTTGGATTTCAGTGCCTTATATATTTACTGCTTTACTACCTTTACATGCCTACCGTGTTCATCATATTCTGTTAAATTAATTTGTTGGACCTTAGTGAGTGTCTAATTCGACCTCTCGTCACTACCTCTTTGAGGTTAGGCGGGCGACTTACTAAGTACACGGTATCTTCGCACTCATGCTACACTTGTTGTGCATTTTTATTGCACAGGTACTTTCATAGCGACGTGGCTGGTTGGAGACTTAGGCGAGCTGCGTCATCCCGAGGTGATCCGCAGTTGACAGAGTCTCCCGCATATTGTATTTATTTCCAGTTTAAATTCCTTGTCCAATTTGTATTTCGGACAAACTTGTAGTATTTGTGAAATTCTTAGAATTTGCTCATGTACTTGTGACACCAGGTTCTGGGATGTGTTGGGATATATTTGCTAAAATGGAATATTTAAACCATTATATTTACTTAACGGATTTTATTTAGTTATTATGTAATAAAGTGAAAGGTAATGATTTTCATAAATGCTAAAACATGAAAATTTTAACTTTACTATTTAATGATTGTCTTGCCTGACAATGATGATCGGCGCCATCACGACCTTATGGATTTTGGGTCGTGACACCAAATCTTGCAAATCCGAAATTTAGAGTCGCAATTGTGAAATGCCACCTTGTCACAAATGCGACATTTTTATCGCATTTGCGATAAACCTCATAAATCATAGGGTTCGCTAATGCGAACACCAGTTCGCAAATGCGAGACCTGCAACCTGTTATATTATATTTTTGACGGGTTTTTCACTTCTTTTTCAATTCTCAAACCCTAAACCTCCATAGGCGATTTTCCAAAGACCCAAACTTCTCCAAATCATTGGTAAGTGATCTCTAACTAATTCTTTTCATTCCTTAACAACTTTTAACATTATTTCAACCAAAAATCTAAAGTTTTCATGGTAAAAATTTGGGATTTTGGATAGAACTTAGGAATTTCAAAATTTGCGGATTTAGACCTCGAATTGAGTTCGGATTCCAAAACCAATTGCATATCTGGGCTAGGGGTAGATTGGGTAAATGGGTTTTGGTCCAAACCTCAAGTTTAGACCAAGCGGGTCCGGGGTCGATTTTTGTAATTTGATAAGAAAACATAGGAAAACCATAGTTTTTCATTGAAGTTGATTCATTTAAGCAATAATAGATGATATTGAACCAATTGTGATTAGATTTGAGCGGGTTAGAGGCAAATTCTAAAGGAAAGGTCGTGCTAGAGCAGTGATTGCTTGTGAGATTGAGGTAAGTATTTGGTTTAACCTTGACTTGAGGGAATAAAAATCCCCACTTAAATGTTATGTGAATTTGCATATGTGTGGTGTATAGGTGAGGTGACGAGTATCTATGCACCACTAAATTATTGTTGAACATGGTCCCTTCCCCGTTTCAAATTATTTGCTTTCGGGCTTAATTATTTCATGATGATGCTTGTACATCTATTTGGATTCGTTAACTTATTGTTAAGTATTGTTTCAAGTATTTTGGAAGTGTTGGTTGTTCTCTTGGTTTTGTTATGTGACAAAACAAAACCAAGGATTGAGCTGGAAGTTAGTGTTACGATATGTATATAATTTCTGGTTGGTTTCGTTGTGAAATGATAATTGATGGAGTTTATGAGTTTTACAGCTTCTGTTTACAATTGTTGATACAAAAATGTTGTGAAGGTTTTCATAAATAAAATGATATGATATGCCTGGTGGGAGCGGGTTGTACGCCGCAACAAGGAGTGATAAGGGTGGACAGGTGGGATCGAGTTGCACTCCGCAACAGGAGAAATAAGGGTGATATATATATAGGGAGGAGCAATAAGGGTGGACAGGTGGGATCGGGTTGCACGCCGCAACAAGGAGTAATAAGGGAGAATATTCATGTTTTACTGTTTATAAACTAAAGGTTGGAATACTCATTGTTTTATTGTCATTATTTCATATTCTACTCTTACTGTTATTTAAAGTGAA